>JAVJIF010014899.1:0-91392 GCA_038442645.1 Agave tequilana
ATACATATTTCAAACTTTTTGAACCATTTTTGTGTTATGGAAATTTTACCGAAAACCAAAATCCGTATTTTCAAAACTTAGATTTTTGAATTGAAAATTCGTTTTGTCCAAAACTCATCCAAACATAAAAATATATACTTAGCAATTTGAAGCATGTTTTATATGGATATAATCCAATATACATGAAAGATATATATATCATTGTTTTTGATATTAAATCCGAATTATGTTTTGTTAAAATACCAAAACACCAAACTCTGAAGTAGACTATCAAACTAAGTTTGTTTAAATAGTTGAAGCATAGATGTATATAGAAAAATCTATATACATAAAATCATGTAAACTTGTTTTGATACTATCTATTCATGAAAACCAAGATCGGTTTAAACCAAATCGAAAACCAATAATATGAAAACAAAACAAGTGTGTGTATTGTGAACTTGAGCATATCACACTATCTAGTCTTTACAAATGGATCTAGAACAAAAACTAAATTAGTACCTAGGTCTTCTTGACGAACTCTATCTTCAAGTCGACTCGATCCAAACCGTGATCCACCGAGCTTGACTCCAACGAGTGCTAGGTATGAACTTTGTCGCTCGGGGCTCTTGAATCACCATGTGAGAAGCTCAAAACACCTTTGTTGAAGCTAATCACCTACTAATATCTTGGTAAAGTATCTGAAACTAAACATCACAAGATTATTAGTAAACATAACTACATGAGTTAATCATCATAAAACTAGAGTGGAAGGCCTCTGGGCTAACATGAGCAAATTGCTTTTACCTCTTCAAGAAATTTTCACTCGTCGAAAACTCCTTCTTGTTTGTGAGCTTAAATTAATTTGTGATTTTGAGGTAAATCTCCTCGCCGATGACGATCGATCTGGAGAGGCCGATCTGAACCCGAGAGCAGGCGGGGCAGGATTTTGAGTTAGTTTGTTATTTTGAGATAATTTGTTAATGAATTTTGATTTTTGATGGGGATGTTAATTTTGATGGGATGCTAATTTTCTGATTTCATGAATGGGATGCTAATTTTAATCTATTGGGAGTTTGTGTTCTGGGGGATATTAGTTTAATTTTATGCAGTAGAATTTTACTCCCTCATATTTCTTTTTATATTTAATTTTTTCATTGTATAATAATCTCTCTGTTTCATTTTTACCTCTCTTGCTTATAAATCTCTCTGTCACCAAATATTCTTACCTGCTGTTTATTTGGTCAACTGAGAAGATCATGATAAGTTGTATAGAAATTTATAAAAGTAGACAAAAAAATTGACTGAAGTGGACGAAAGAGAGAAAATTGGACATAAATTTATAAAAAAGATAGAAATTAACGCAAGTAGACATAAATTTATAAAAGTAGACAAAAATTGATTAAAGTGGACAGAAAGAAAGAAAGTTGGGAAGAAATATATAAAAAGAAAAAAATTGACGCATGTAAACAGAAAAAGAGAAAAACTGGGCGCGATCTCCCCGTCGATGACAAACTGATCTTGAGCGAGGCCTATCTGGACCTGGAGCATGATTTTGAGTAAGTTTGTGAGTTTGAGTTAATTGTGATTTTGAGATAATTTGCTGATGAATTTTGATTTTTTTAATGGGGATGTTAATTTTTATGGGGATGCTTATTTTTTGATTTCATGGTGGGATGCTAATTTTAATTATTGGAAATTTGATGTTTGTAAAATTTTGGATATTAATTTAATTTTTTGGTGTAGCATGTGTTTGTATTTTTTTGGGATATTAATTTAATATTTTGGTGTAGTATTTTTCTCTCTTATTTCCTTTTATATTTAATTTTTCCCTTTTTATATTTTTCCCCGTCTCATTTTTACCTCTCTCGAGCCATAAATCTCTCCATAATCAAATATGTTATTGCCTACTGTTTATTTGGTCAAGTGAGACATATCATGATAAAGTTGGACAGAAAATTATAAAAATAGACAGAAATTAACTGAATTGAAGAGAATGTCAGAAAGTTGGACAAAAATATATTAAAAACAGAAATTGATGGTGGTAGATAGAATTTATAAGACTAGACAAAAATTGATTAAAGTAGACAGAAAGAAAGATTTGGACAGAAACATATAAAAAGATAGAAAGTGACGCAGGTAGACAGAAAGGGAGAATAACTGAGCGTGATCTCCCCCCTGATGACGGGCCGATTTGGAGCGAGCCCTATCTGGACCCAAAAGCATGATTTTGACTTAATTTGTGAGTTTGAGTTAATTTGTGATTTTCAGGTAAATTTGCTGATGAATTTTGAATTTTTTTGCGAGAATGTTAATTTTTTGTGGGGATGCTATTTTTTTTTATTTCATGACGGGGATGCCAATTTTAGTTTATTGGAGTTTGGTGTTTGTATTTTTTTTGGGTATATTAATTTACTCTTTTGATATAGCTTTTTTCTCCCTTTTCTTTCCTTTGTCTTTAATTTTTTTCATTTTATAATAATCTCCCCATTTTAATTTTATCTCTCTAGAGCATATAAATCACTCCATGATCAAATATATTTTTTTCCTGTTATTTATTTGATCAAATGAGACAGATCATGATAAATTGGACAGAAAATTATAAAATCAACAGAAATTGACTTAGGTGGACACAAAAGGAAAAATTGGACATAATATATAAAAATGATAGAAAATAGTGCAACTAGACATAAATTTATAAAAATAGATAGAAATTGACTAAAGTGGATAAAAGTAGAAAGTTGTACATAAATATATAAAAAAGACTGAAATTGACACATGTAGGCAGAAATGGAGAAAAACAAATACACAATTGAAAATACACCTAGAGGGGGGTGAATAGGTATATGGCTAATCTAATGATAAATGATGTGTAATTAAAAACTAATTGCAACACACCAAGTGTAACCAAAGAGTCTAACCGAATTCCCGGTGACGGGCTCTGGACTATCTTCTCTAAATTCCTCTAAAAAAAATTGAGGTGCTATATGAAGCTTTCTTGGTTCAACACTAGTGAGGCACACAATCAATATCAAGCATGTAAGATATGAACAATAAGATGCAGTGCACCGCGCGATCGACCGGCCATCTATGGCTGGCCTGTGCACGTTCCTCGCGCACATCGGTCGACCGGTCCGGTCGACCGCCAGTGAAGTCTGGCTGAGAATTCTGGGACAGAAACTTGGTTAATTAATACCAAATAAATCCCATAAAAGCACATAAATTTCACAAAAATAAGTTCTTATAAGATCTTTGAATAACAAATATGTGTGACTAAAATTCAACACATATTATAAATAATTTGAATCATTTTTGTGATATTGAAATTGGCTTAAACACAAAATCGGTATTTTTCAAAACTTGAACTTTTAAAATGAAAAATCGTTTACTCCAAAACGTGTATAAATACAAAAATGATATTGAAATAACTTGAAGCATATTGTATATGGATAGAATCCAATATACATATAATATATATATATCTATATTTTTGATATGAAATCCAAAATCGGTTAAATCAAAACCAATAAACTTTAAACTTGTGTGTGTATGTGAACTTGAGCATATCAACATTATCTACCTTTACGTAAGATCTAAACTAAATACAAACCAAAGTCTTCTTGTAGAACTCCTTCTCCAAGTCGACTCGATCCAAACGCGATCTAAAGAGCTTGACTCAACCGAGTGCTAGATGCGATCTTGACGCGCGAGCTCTTGAATCAATATGAGATAGCACTAAAACTCCTTTGTTGAAGCTAAACACCTACTAATATCTTGATCAAAACTGAAATTATGTAAACATAAGATTATTAGTAAACTATAACTATATGAGTTAATCATCATCAAAACTAGAGTGATGGGCCTTTGGGCCAACAATCTCCCTCTTTTTAATGATGACAAAACTCATGGAGTTATATATGCATGGATTAAAGTTAAGCTTCATAGAGTCTCCCTCTTAACTCATGTATAGCAATAAACATAAAGATATTCAATTAAATCCATAAACCAAACAAAACATATATGCATAAATTTACCAAATTCTTTTCCCCCTTTTTGCATAAACGAGGAAATAAAATAAACATGCATATAAAAACTTTCAACAAGGGGCATATATAATAACTCATGCATATAAACTCACCAAATACTTCTCATCCTTTTTGTCAATTCATTAACAAAGGGTGAAAGAAAAACAAGCAATAAAGATATATACGCGATATACATTCATGAAGAGGGGAGACGTAAAGTTAACTCCCCTTGCATACATGCATTACATGAAAAGAGATGACTAGATTTCTAACCACATAACGCATATTATATAATGTATAAGTGGAGATGTAAAGCTCCCCCTACACACGTGTATCACATAAAGAAGAAAGGTCAAGCTCCTTAATGTGAGATACACTCATCATGACTCTATATATAGAGGAGATGTTAAGCTCCCCTTGCATATAAGTAATACATATCAAAACATATTGAAAGCACTTATAAAATAAGCTTTGAATTTTCTTAAAGTCAACAAATAATTTTTGATACCAATGAAATTAAGTTGTTGATACCACTTAAAAATTGTAGTTGACAAAAATAAATGTTAGTACCACTTGTAAATAAACAAATTTTTTTAAGACATCAATAGAAGATTTTTGATATCAATTAAAAATGAAGCATTGTAAGTTTGATACCAATAGAAATCAAATTGTACCAATTGAAAATATCTAGTAAATTTTTAATACCAGCTGAAAGTAAAAAACCAAACTTTGGGTAAACACAACTCATTTTGCAATAAGGATACCAAATTGAGAATAATACTAATTTAAAATTATTGATACCAATATTGAAAATGTTAGTACATACCAAAACAAAGTATTTTTCATCATAAGAGTGGGAGTAAGATACAAATTGAAAATAAAACCGATTGAAAGATAAAACACGAATTTTTCTCTCCCTTTATGAAATACCAATAAAAATAATGCATAAGCTTGTAGAAGTTACCAATTAAAAAATAATTGTCATTAAAGACTAAATCAAGCTTAGCAAGAAATATTTGTGCTTTAAACATGTAAGGATATTGTAAAACAAGTACAATCAAATCATATATATGTATGAAAAAGAAAATATCAATTGAAATTGATACTAATTGAAGTTTAAAGCATACATTTATAAGAATCACATATGAGTATAAAAAAATAGAATAACATGAAGATCATGTGTATAGCTCATACCTATCACCCTATACATGCACATGTTAAAATAGATTTTCAATTTTGAGCATATAAGGTATGGTCGCCATCCAACCACCCTTAGAAGGTATGAGTTTTTAAAAATATGTTTTGAAAATAGTTTAACAAGTTTGAAAACTCTACCAATAGAAGAATATGAACTAGTTTAAGATAACTTTTGAAATAACTAGTTATAAATTCTTCAAAACATGAAACCAAACCATATATTTCATGAAGCATGCATTTTACACAAAATAGACACTCAAGATATATAAAGCTCAATAATGTACTCATAAAATAAAATCATGAGTAAACACAAATACTATGAGTGTATAAGAATCATGTAAAAAGCATAATCATGAAAATATGCAATGAAGCTCAATATGACATTATAAACATGAAAAATATATACAAAAATAGGGAATACAAGTTAAAATGTAAGAATCATCAAAATTAGGCTATACAAGTACATCTAATGGGTACAAATGAGTAATATAGTACAAACATATAATAATCAAATGTGGCTCACTAGTTGTACAAGTATTGACACAAGTTTTAATGAAAATTACATTTAAACAAGTAATTAAATTATGAAGCATAGAAGAAAACATAATCCAATATAATCATTATGTTGAATGCACATGTTTTAGATTAGGATATACACAATAGTTAAACTAAAGCGAGAACACAAGAAAATGATCCATATAAGCATGGGTGTATCTCAAATACTAAAATACTACATATGTATATCACAAGTCTAATTAGCATGACATCTAATATAATGAACATGGAAAAACAAATCATGCTAAAAATTAATAATATGAAAGCATGTAAACTAAATGGGAGTTAGAGATAGTTACCAAAACCATTATGGCTAATCTCTAAATCTCCAAACCATGGTTGTCCTCCCACCAAACTTTCCTTGAAAGTGATGCATCCAAAATTGTCACCATTTAGCTCAGAACGCATCCACCATCGAGGTACTAACACCTCTCACGTCATGTGAGAGCCAACACCTACATCAAATACAATAGGGGTGAATTTTGGTACCCATACTTTATTGGGTCCATGGGGTTAGCATCTTTCCTAACCCAAACAAATTTGTTTGCAAAATTTGAAGTATTTAATCTATCATAACAAAATTTTATAAGGTGGCCTTACGTCCACAATGTGGACAAGTGTACACATGAGCATACCTAGTGTCATGTGTGTGAACGTGAGAAGCATGTGTATGCCGTAGTTTGTGTGCATGTATATGTGGAATTTGTTTCTTTCAAAACATGAATTTCAATCATGTGTGATTCATGGCACATTGGCTCAAAGTGGAGCGCAAACAATCAGCACTTTTCTTCAACATACATATATCACTTTCAATACTTGAAGATAAAGTGGAACAACCAACATGTTTATCATTAGAAGAAGAATCAATAGGAACATGACAAACATGAGTAGAAAAATCATTTTTCAAAGGTTTATTTTCATTTGAAATTAAAGCCAAATTCTTTGAAATTAAAACAATTTTATTTTTCAAAGTTTCATTCTCTTTTAAAGCAAAATCAAGTTTTGAAGGCAAAACCTCATTTTTCTTCAAAACATCATTACAATTATTTTACTTTTTAAAATTTTGTTTTCATTTAGAGCAAGGTCAAGTTGGGATTTCAATGTGTCCCTTTCACTTGAAGTCTCATCCCTCTCTAGCAAAACAATATCAAATTTTGAAGACAAATTTTTATTTTCTTCTTTTATTTTAAAGCTTTTCTTTTTCAAAACTTGGTACTTTTCAAGCAAGTTTTTACAAACAATAGATAGTTCTTCATTTAATGCATTGGCATCCATATGATCACCACCTGAAGAACTAGCACAATCATCTAGTTGAGTTTCCGAATGTACCTCAAGGGAGTCATTCCCTTTGACCATGTAGCACGCATCGTCGGACTCATCTCCACAAGATTCCTTCTCCACATGTTTCATCGTTTGTAGCGCAGGAGAGGTAAAAGTGTTCCACACTGCAAAAGCGGAATCACAATGAGAAATATAGAAAGATAATCTTTGCTAAGAGTGCGTCTAAGTGCCTCTAAGGCTTGTGCATTGGCTTCTAAATGCTTGTTATTATCAAGATAAGATTTCTTGTTAGTAGTAAGGTAAACATGCATTCCTAGAGTTTTTAAATAGGCACTCATTCTAAGTTTCATATATCGATGTTGGAAACATCAAACATGGAAGGGGCAAGATAATTCATGAGTGTGTGTAAACAAATAAGTGTGCAAATGCAAATACTAGATTAGCTATCCAAGATCTCACTCCTAGGTGGTTAAACCTAGTATTAGGAGCGTAGGCTCTGATACCAATTGAAAATACACCTAGAGGGGGGTGAATATGTGTATGGCTAATCTAATGACAAAAAACACGGAATTAAAAACTAATTGCAACACACCAAGTGTAATCAAAGAGTGTAGCCGAATTCCCGGTGACGGGCTCTGGACTATCTTCTCTAAATTCCTCTAAATAAGAGTTGAGGTGCTATATGAAGGTCGCTGGGTTCAACACTAGTGAGGCACACAATCAATATCAAGCATATAAGATATGAATAATAAGATGCAGTGCAAGATAAGAGAGAAAGAGTAAGAGATAGTGGATCAATCACAAACACCAAGATATATTTCGAGGTTCGAGCCACTGTTCTACGTCCCCGCCTTCACACAGAAGAATTTTCACTATACGTCTACACAGGACCTCCCACACAGGGAACCTCCACTGAGGATTTGACAAATACAAACTAGGAGTACACAACTCCTCTCTCCAACAACACAGCCTCTACACAAGAGGCAAGGCACAATAACAATCAACTGTACACTTAAAGGGATAAGGCATCAATCTCAATCATCTCTACACTTAGAGGGATTCAACAAACTCAAAGCAAAGAGATTACAACACTTGGTGATCTTAATAGACCACAAACAACCTTGGTGATCACAAAGACCACAAACCAATTTTCTCACCAAAAACAAGATCCTATAGATAGGATAGATATGATAGCTCAAATGTGAGAAATCAAGGTGTTTGAAAATCAAAACACAAAGAAAAATACTTAGAAAAAAATGCTAGATAAAGATAGAAATTGTAACGCCCCGATCCGGCGGGTACGGGGACGCTACTGCGACGTATATACGCATGTCAGAAATACCCTCACGTATATACGCTAAGCATCAGTACAAATAAGAATCAGAGTACGGAAGCACGTGGCAATATCCATTCCAACATAAGGATTACAAGGTTATACAGAGCGTGATATATTGGTACATGTACATTATATCACAGCCAAGTACAAAAGTAAAATTTACAATTTGTACAGTAAAAGGTGCTCACGGGCTGAAGGAGAAGATCCCCGAGCTAGCAGGAAGGATCAGGAACAGAAGGAGCTAGGACAAGTCAGCCTGCTCCGAGAGATAAGCTTGATCTTCAGTGGAGGGCTCCTCTTCAATCCAAGCTTCAGAACCTGAACATGCAAGTTCAGGGGAGTCAGAAACTCCCTAACGAATATGTAGGTGAAAGCCAAGTGTTATGTAAAGATAAGTACATGCATGTGTTGATATGATCAAACAGTATTAAGCATCAAAAACTGTGTTGAGTGTACATGTACAGTAAGCATGAAATGGAGGCATAAAATGAAAGTGATAAGGGCTGAATAAATCTATCTCTGCCATTTTTAATATTTATAGTTATTACTCGTTCTACCCGTATGTCTAGGTATGTGTAATAGCGTCCCAGTACACATACATCCACATATGAGTAAATCGAGGTGTTATTGGAAACCAACGGGGGTATCAACGAACAATGTTTACAGTGGGTCCCGTGCATGCCCGGGACCACGGTCCAGGACGTTCCATTGCTGGTGCATGGAACCGGCCGCAAGGCCTACAGGAGGGTCTTATAGAATGCCCTCATCAAGATGGTACCAAGAAGGAGGGAGCCAGTACTCCCCTCAGTCGCCTGGAGGCCCACAGGTCAGACTGGAAATTTTAGTTGCACAACATGCCTAGTGCCACTGTAAACACGAACATATATTGATAGCCGCAAATTTCCCCCGACCCGATGCAAGTTGTTCCTTTTTATGATTTATTATTTAATTATCAATTTACGGGAAAGCAAGTGCCTGGCAAGATCAGGAGTTAAAGAGTCATGAGTATTGTCATTTCAAGTCATCGTATATAATCCAGGATAGAAAGTACAAGATTCCCGTAAATGTGACAATCTAAAGTCAGGTATCAATATGATATTGCGGGGTAAGTATCCAGTAGTAGCATGATGCATGCAAGTGTGCCGGAAAAATAATGTAATATTAGTCAATCATGACAAAGCATGAAAATCTGAAGGATGGCGAGAACACTCGCCTAAAGCTTTAAGAAGTATACCGAGAAATTCCAAGCTCTGGAGTCCAGGGAATCAGTGCGTTTAAATATTTATGGAGGAGGAGAGAGATTGAAGACGCGAAAATCGCATACGCGGGAGTCGCGTTGCGTAGATGTCACAAATGCACGGTTCGTGACCCGCGTTTCAGCAAAGACACGAGAAGAATCGTAGACGCGAGCGTAAACTCCGCGTCGCGTTGACAAAGAAACGCGAGGATCGCGTTGAATAATTACCCGGACGCAGGGGGGTAAAATCCGCGGCTAGGGATTAACAAGAGAGTGAGTGACAGGGAAAGTGAGAGACGCAGGAAAGAGAGAGGAGGAGACGCAGGAAAGAGAGAGGAGGAGACGCAGGAAAGAGAGAGGATGAGACGCAGGAAAGAGAGAGGATAGAGACGCAGGTTTACTAAACGCAGCAATCAGCCAGAAATTAGTCGACTAGGGTTTATAAGTAAGTCGACTAGGGAATGTTTAGTCGACTAATAAGTTAGGGTAAGTCGACTAATCAGGGAAATAGAGAGTTATGCACTTCCAGGGCTTTTCATTAGTCGACTATAAATTAGGGACAAGTCGACTATATAAGCGATTAGTCGACTAACAATGGAGGCAAGTCGACTTAACAGAAGTCAACCAGAGAGCACAACTATTTTCTGGAAAGTGAGTTAGTCGACTAGGGGAAATGTTAGTCGACCAACAAAGGCATTAGTCGACTAATACAGTGAGTAAGTCGACTAATTAGCAAGAAAAAGGAAGGAAAGGAAATAAAGAAGGAAAGAAAGAAAGAAAAACAAAGGAAGGAAAGAAGGAAGAGAAAAGGAGGTAGTCGGCCGTGGCTTGGCCCGTGGTCGCCGGCGGCGGCCGGAGTTGGCCGGAGTGGGTGGACAAGGCCCCAAAAGAGAAGATTGTTTGTTGGTGCAAGTGTAGTTCAATAGGGTGAAATGGAATTCTTGCAAACGATGTTTCGGAGGACGAACCTATAGTCCGTTGGAAAGAGGATGGCGAGGAGAAGAAGATGGTACAGTTGATGGTGAAAATGGTGGTGTGGGTGGTGGTGGAGATGGTGGTGAAGTTTTGGAAGTAATAGGTTGTTTTGGTTGGAAATGGAGGAAGAAGATGGTGTTGTGGTTGTTGTTGTTGTTGGAATGGTGGAGTAGATGGAGGGGGAGTGGTGGAGGAAAATGGTGGAAGAAGTTGGTGGTAAAAATGATCAATAACCACCACCAAGGCTGCCGTTTGCTGCTGGTTTTGATGGCTCCTGCTGGCTGCAAATGAAGAAGGAGAAGAGAAAATGAAAGAGAGAGAAGATGGGAGAGGGTATTTATATAAGGGTAAAGTTCAAGGTTATTACAAGTTGCCATTCCCACAATTGAGACTTGCGTCTCTTGCAAAAAGACTCGCGTCCAATGAAAATCAAATCCGCGTCTGGCAATTTCCCAGACGCGGGAACAAAATTCGCGTCTTGGGAAATGCAAATGTTGCGTTGGTAGAATAGGACAAAAAAGCATGGGTGTCTTGATCTGAGTTGATTTCTTTTGAAGGACAAAACATTAAATGCGGAATGGAGAGAGTCTCCGCATTAATTGATAAACCCAGAGTTGGTGGATCTCGCGTTAGGTAAGGAGAGAGAAAAAGTAAAATATCCGGATAGAATTCCGGTATCTGGGAAAACACCGGAAACTCAGGAAAAGCCCGAAAAATAAAGTATCTCAAAAAGTCTTTCAAAAATTCTCAAAAATAATAAATATTATTTAAAGATTTTTTGTGAAATCGGTTTTCAGAAATTCAATCTTATTTTTAAGATAAAAATTCTGGAATCCACTGTAGACGGTGTCTACACCAGGTAGGCCAGATTTTTGATAAATTCTAAAAATTCTCAAAAAAATCATTTAGATAGAAAACATGATTTTAAGAAATACTGTGAAAGCCGTTTCTAGATTTTCAACTCCGTTTGTAAATTAAAAATCCGAGAGTCGATCAGCGACACTGGTCGACACCGGTTTTGAAGATTTACAATTAATTTCTGAAAAATTTCAGAAAATCATGAAAAATCTAGAATATTAAAAAATAATATTTGAAACTGAAATCGATCAAATCTGAATAATGAAAAGGTCAAATCATGCAGTACTGCTATATGAGTAAGATTTTAAATAACAGAAAATAAAATAAAAAATACGCTCCAAAAATCAGGACACATAGCTGGGTACGTATACTGAGGATGGGGTGTTACAATCCATCCACCTTATCAAAAAATTTCGTCCTCGAAATTTCGATAATGGGGATGTTAAGGCAGAAAGAATAGGGGTAAGGAATTTTACCAACTAAGATGGAAAGAGTTGGGGGTAACGTTCACGAATAATATCCTCTCGTTCCCATGTAGCTTCTCCTGGGGCATGTCTATTCCAAGAAACTAGTACCAATGGTATTTCCCGATTTTTTAATGTTTTGACACTTCTATCCAGAATGGCCATCGGCTGCTCTTTGTAGGATAAATCTGGTTGTAGTTCCAATTCTGAGTGGTCTAGAATGTGACTTTCATCCTTGACATACTTCCTCAACTGTGATATATGGAATACATTATGTACTCCTTCTAAGGATGATGGCAATGCCAATCGGTAAGCCACATCTCCCACACGATCCAAAATTTCAAATGGGCCGATGTATCTCGGACTAAGTTTTCCACGAGTACCGAACCGGATTACTCCTTTGGTAGGTGATATCCTTAAAAATACATGATCACCTGTTCTGAATTTCAACGATCTTCTATTAGTGTCTGCCCAACTCTTCTGTCGGCTCTGTGCTGCCCGGAGATGATCTCTGATAATTCGGACTTTATCTGTTGTCTAAACTAGAATATCTGGTCCCATAAGTCTTCTTTTGCCGACTTCATCCCAACATATTGGCGACCTGCATTTTCTGTCATATAATGCTTCAAATGGAGCCATCTTGATACTGGCCTGATAGCTGTTATTATAAGAGAATTCTACTAAATGAATATAGTCTTCCCATGACCCTTTAAATTCTATCATGCAGGCTCGTAACATGTCTTCAAGGATTTGGATAGTTCGTTCAGATTGTCCATCTGTCTGGGGATGATATGAGGTACTGAATTTCAGACGAGTTCCTAAATTTTCTTGGAGACTTTCCCAGAAATGTGATCGGAATCTCGTGTCTCTGTCTGACACGATGCTAACTGGAATTCCATGCTGTAACACCCGGATTATTAAATTCTGATTTAATATCCTAATTTTGAGATTTGAGGTATTAAACAAAATAATTAGAAAGGATTATTTATCAATTAGTGTGAAGCAAAATAAAATTTGTTGAGTATTTATTTTGTATAAAATAAGTGTGCATTAGTATGGATATTTTGGATAAGTATATATAAATTATATACAAGTTTGTGTATATGGTTGTATAGGTTGGTGTATATAATTTTGTATACAATTACATATTATATCCCCACTAACCTACCCTATACATATTTTATTTCTAAATCAAAATTTTTAGAATTGATGTGGCATCATTCTATAAGCATGGGAATTTGTATTGTTAGGTGGCAAGTAAAGAGAAAGAGAGAGATTGCATAGAATTCTAATATATTTATTTATAGGGTTCTATATGAAAAAGGGGATGACTATTACCCTCATATACCTCTCTCTCTCTCTCGCTCTCCCTCACGCAACTTCCCCAAATCTCTCTCTCTCTCTCTCTCTCTTGCAGGTCGGACAGCAGCGGGCAGCAGGCGCAGCCTGCGCGGCCAGGACTCGCGGCCAGGCGGCGCGGGTGGCGCGCCAGGCGGCGCGAGCTGCGCGCGCGGCGCGCGCAGGCAGCCAGGCCGCGACCTGGGCGGCCAGGCCGCGGCCAGGGCGCGGTAGGCGCGGCCCTGCGCGGCCGGGGTCGCGGCCGGGCACGACCGCGACGGCGGCGGCGGCGGCCGGCTATTGCAACCGGAGATCGGAGATTTTGGGGTGAGTGGGTTTTCTCCTCCTTCTTTGTTCTCAATTTCATTTTTGGAAATCCCTAAGTTGATCTACTTGTTGAATAAAAATCCTTCCTTTGAGCTATTCGTGCTTTTATCCCTTGAAATTTTAGGGCTTCCTAAAGTATGTAATAATAAAAAATTGGATCTTTGGATATGTGGAGTTAATCCCATTATATAAAATTGGTGGGTGAGGATATTGCATGATAAAATAGGTCATGTAGAGATGGGGTTTATATATTTTCAGATTTAATGTGAGTCTTAACCCTAGAATTCTTAACCTCATATGATAAGATTTATGGTGATGGAGCTCTCATTGAGAGTTGTGGGACTAATGTTTGGGCAAGTATGTTCTTCCGTAAATTGAAATAAAATGCTTCATGTAATCATCGGACTAATGCATGATGAATTTGCTATGTGTTATAAATTCTTATTGGAAAGTAGAACCTTTCTTGTGATTATGGAATAACTTGCTAGTTGAGAAATTGTGTAGTTGCTAATTCTTATTTTAAAGTAGAACTTCTCTAGTGATTAAAGTATATTATCAAGAAACATACTCTCTTGTGATATGCATATGATTATGTCTTGTGAAATATTGGGTTGGTGTTGGATACCTTCACATAGGCAAGGTTAAGCCGAAAATTGGAAGATCATTATAATAAGAGTTCGTGTATCGATCAAAGTATTACTAGAAGATAAGATAAATCTTAAAAGTCTAATTGGTATCATAAATCCGGGAATCGTTGTAATTCGAGGAGATCAAGTTAAAGATCTCTCCTAACCGTTAGTGTATATTGAGCTTCTTGAAGTTCCTTACACTTGGGATGATTGAGCATCTTGTCATTTTTACATAATAACCATCAAATCAAAATTTGATCTTGATCATGTGGCGATCAAACTATGATTGCCCTTATAAAAACTTCTGGTGATAAATAAAAATCTAAATACCTAAGTTCATGCTTTCCTCATGATTTAATTGAGATGAGGAGATAAGAGGAAAAGTTGAGAAACTGTGTAGTTCAAAGCACTTGGTAATAATAATACAAATCTGTTAAAGCCTGTCCAGATTTGAAACCAGAATCTTGGGGTTTCTTTCGTAAGGATATTCAATAAGGAATAGGTCATGTAATATATCGTTGGAAAGCTAATCGAGTCTACTTTCCAACGGTTCATACCATGCCCTCATCGGATACCTGTAACTTAAACTATGGCTGAAACATTGAAGGTTGGTCAAAACTGTCATTGCTGCAGAATTCAGCACAGCTGATAGGTTTTGAATTTCTGGAGCAGTTTGGTTAATCAAAACCTATCATGTAATAAGTCATTGGAAAGGTAGTGGAGTCTAGTTTCTAATAAATCTTTCCTCGTTCTATTTCTATACGTATAATGAAAGTTATTATAAAAACTCCGTTGGTTATCCGGAAAGATTGAGCCATAAAATTGTGTCAAACAAAAGGTTCATGACTGGTGGTCACTGCAACATCAAACTACTTAGTATGTGTTATACTGTCTAAGAGATATATATATATATATATATATATATATATATATATATATATATATATATAGAGCTATACGAGTCCACCTCCCAGCAGTTTATTCACATTCCGGTTGGATGTAGGTGATAGAGGCTTGTCGAAACATCACGAGCAAATCGAGGGATTTTTAGAGTGATCCTTGTTGATATAGTAAAGGCTTTGCAAATCCTTAACATGTAGGAATTGAACTTCAAGTTCATTAATGCACAAAGCTAAATTGTGTCCCTTTTACAATTAAAATATAATTAGAAGAGAAATTTGGAGAACACGGAAATCTCCCCAATTAAACTCAAGCCCTCATTTCATTAGAATTTTTAGTATATAAAGTAGATGAGATTGTACTCCTAACGTCTACACCTGAAATTGTCTTGGGTAGTATTCTAAGAAGTCTAAGAGATAGAAGAGCTGATAAAATCTCATGATCTTGTAACAAAAGATTTAATTATGTTATACCCGAAAGTTTGATATCAGCATAATATGAGTCATGAAGGATTTTACTAAAAGTTTTAATAGTGGTGTCTACTCCAGATAGCAGACTGTCCTTATCTGGCTCATAAAAATATAAGGTACTAATAAATTTCGTGTGCAGTTTAGTGCCAAGTGGAATGAGATCCGTACTTTACTATGCATATGATAATTTCTTAGAGATTCTGACACTGGGTTAAAAGTGAAAGATTTGTTACTGTTAAGAAGGTTCACATTCCTACCTTCAGTTTAAATAAGATGTTGTCTATATTCTTATTGCAAAGAAAGGTATAGACTGCCCAAGTCATTAACTTTTCTAAGTTCAGCTGAAAGTGTTTAAAAGTTGTTTAACATAGAAGGTGATATGTTAGTAGATGCCCCTATAACATCGTCATAGACAACTAAGAATTTTATGAGAATGATTTGTTTTGTATAATATATCTAATATGAATAGTTGGATAGAGCATGAATGAAAATAGATGTTATTACTTAAGTGCTGACCTATTGGAGTACTTATAATTGATAAGCATGTTAAGAATCCGAACTTGGGAATTGTGTGAATATGATTTGTATGATATTGTGTGAAATGTAGGAAGGGGCCAGCGGGAGCTGGTAGGTGTGAAGACGGGGTATGATATTGTGTAAATGTAGGAAGGGGCCAGCGGGAGCTGGTAGGTGTGAAGACGGGGTATGATATTGTGTGTGTTAAATGTAGGAAGGGGCCAGCGGGAGCTGGTAGGTGTGAAGACGGGGTATGAGATGGGTCGTGTGTCATGAAATAAGATGTGCTTATTCAAATTGAACAGTGTTCTATGCTTGTCCTTATACATGACTGTGAAGCTCTGCTTTATTATATGAGATAATGAAATATGATATGATGGGTGAAAGTGCAAGGGTTAATTCATGCAGTACTTGAATGGTGATATGATATATATGTATTTGAATCCTTACAAATGATTGAAAATAAATGGTTATGTGTGATACAAATGTGTATGTGTGTATGTGACACTGGGGGTATGAGGGTTGTGTCATCGTATATGACATGAAACCATCAGAATACAAGTTTAGCTGAGTGAAATGAATATCATATATTGGGTGAAAATGTGCATGTGAATCCGTGCTTTACTTGAAGGGTGAAGCGTTATTGCATTATGAGAAATATAATATGATTGTATGTTATATAATTATGAATTTTGAAGTAAGTGTTATCTGAATGCCATAACTAGGTTTATGGCATAACTCTTGTGGTTAATGTATGGTAGCATGAAAAACAAGATACGTGGGTAATACACACTATGTACACATAAGACGAGAGAGTTTGCTATGTAACTCTTAGACCTTATCACACATACGTATGAGAATCCAAGAAAGAAATTGGGGAGTACATTCATAAAAGTCTAATCGTCCTCAGAAATTGTAGGGGCTGAGGCCTTGATTCATTAAACTATCGGATGCCTCCGATTCTTGTCTTCCTACTGTTTCAGATTCCTTTTATTGCGTGTATATTCATAACCTTGTTGAGATATTACCTTTTCTTGATTATTCCTACTTCACTCACTGAGCTGTCGAGCTCACCCTCCCACAGATTGATATATTGCAGGTTGCATGGAGGCAGGGGTCAGGATTATGCTGTGCAGGGTTCATTCTGTATATATATCCAACTCTTGTATTTTGGGAACACTTGTGTTTGTAAATGTTATATGTGGGTCGTGGGATAGATTATTCGCCTTGTACATATACATATATGGAGAACCTTGTAGTAGTTTCATTTTATGTTTATAGTTGAGATATCTTGTATGGGGTTGTAGTAATAAGATGTATATTTATCAATATGATGCCCATGTGGAGTTGAAAGTTATGAATTCTGAAAGCCTTTGGAATGCCGAGATAGCAACTCTGGAGTTTATGTTATTTTGTTTCTCCATAAGTAGGCAATGTCAAGCCGAAATACTTTCATGATTGTGTGGATGATTTTGAATAAAGTTATATGATTGGAATGAGAATAAGTAGGCTGATGTTAGCCGAAACATATCATATATGTATTGGATATTACATCCGACCAGTAATTATAAAGGAGGTGCTGCTAAAATTTTTAAGAAATAAAAGGGAATGATTTGATTAATCGGTTTTGTAAGGGGAGATTATGCAAATTGAGGATTTATTAAACTGGGACCGTTACAGTTGGTATCAGAGCACAGGATATAGAAAGAGGATAGACTTAGAATGAATAGTAGAAGAGGACTGGATTGTCAGGGCGGATTGTTATGATTGATATGCATGATGGTGCTTTGTATCTATGTGAAAATATTGTTTAATATGGTAGGTTTAAGGGGGGTAGGAGTTCTTACGTGTATGACTAATCCTGAAGCGCGGGATATTTGGTCACTACCTTATGTTCGGATTATGGTACCCACATGCCATAATTCGGATGTGTTCGGCTGAGGGTGTGGGCCCTCAGTACGAGCTGCTAGTGGTATGGGACACTGGAGTAAGGAAATGATTAAAATATCAAGCGAGTTGAGATTAAGTCAGATCGTAAGAATATAGTGTAGAAAGTTGTTCAAGAAGTAATAAGTTCTCGAGGAGAAGAATCAAGAGGGATATTATATGGAAATAAGATTTGGAAGTATATAGGAGGAATGGGAAGGCTTTGTACTTATCTGTTTCAGGCATGGCAAGTTTCGAGGACGAAACTTCTGTAAGGGGGGTAGAAATGTAACACCCGGATTATTAAATTCTGATTTAATATCCTAATTTTGAGATTTGAGGTATTAAACAAAATAATTAGAAAGGATTATTTATCAATTAGTGTGAAGCAAAATAAAATTTGTTGAGTATTTATTTTGTATAAAATAAGTGTGCATTAGTATGGATATTTTGGATAAGTATATATAAATTATATACAAGTTTGTGTATATGGTTGTATAGGTTGGTGTATATAATTTTGTATACAATTACATATTATATCCCCACTAACCTACCCTATACATATTTTATTTCTAAATCAAAATTTTTAGAATTGATGTGGCATCATTCTATAAGCATGGGAATTTGTATTGTTAGGTGGCAAGTAAAGAGAAAGAGAGAGATTGCATAGAATTCTAATATATTTATTTATAGGGTTCTATATGAAAAAGGGGATGACTATTACCCTCATATACCTCTCTCTCTCTCTCGCTCTCCCTCACGCAACTTCCCCAAATCTCTCTCTCTCTCTCTCTCTCTCTCTCTTGCAGGTCGGACAGCAGCGGGCAGCAGGCGCAGCCTGCGCGGCCAGGACTCGCGGCCAGGCGGCGCGGTGGCGCGCCAGGCGGCGCGAGCTGCGCGCGCGGCGCGCGCAGGCAGCCAGGCCGCGACCTGGGCGGCCAGGCCGCGGCCAGGGCGCGGTAGGCGCGGCCCTGCGCGGCCGGGGTCGCGGCCGGGCACGACCGCGACGGCGGCGGCGGCGGCCGGCTATTGCAACCGGAGATCGGAGATTTTGGGGTGAGTGGGTTTTCTCCTCCTTCTTTGTTCTCAATTTCATTTTTGGAAATCCCTAAGTTGATCTACTTGTTGAATAAAAATCCTTCCTTTGAGCTATTCGTGCTTTTATCCCTTGAAATTTTAGGGCTTCCTAAAGTATGTAATAATAAAAAATTGGATCTTTGGATATGTGGAGTTAATCCCATTATATAAAATTGGTGGGTGAGGATATTGCATGATAAAATAGGTCATGTAGAGATGGGGTTTATATATTTTCAGATTTAATGTGAGTCTTAACCCTAGAATTCTTAACCTCATATGATAAGATTTATGGTGATGGAGCTCTCATTGAGAGTTGTGGGACTAATGTTTGGGCAAGTATGTTCTTCCGTAAATTGAAATAAAATGCTTCATGTAATCATCGGACTAATGCATGATGAATTTGCTATGTGTTATAAATTCTTATTGGAAAGTAGAACCTTTCTTGTGATTATGGAATAACTTGCTAGTTGAGAAATTGTGTAGTTGCTAATTCTTATTTTAAAGTAGAACTTCTCTAGTGATTAAAGTATATTATCAAGAAACATACTCTCTTGTGATATGCATATGATTATGTCTTGTGAAATATTGGGTTGGTGTTGGATACCTTCACATAGGCAAGGTTAAGCCGAAAATTGGAAGATCATTATAATAAGAGTTCGTGTATCGATCAAAGTATTACTAGAAGATAAGATAAATCTTAAAAGTCTAATTGGTATCATAAATCCGGGAATCGTTGTAATTCGAGGAGATCAAGTTAAAGATCTCTCCTAACCGTTAGTGTATATTGAGCTTCTTGAAGTTCCTTACACTTGGGATGATTGAGCATCTTGTCATTTTTACATAATAACCATCAAATCAAAATTTGATCTTGATCATGTGGCGATCAAACTATGATTGCCCTTATAAAAACTTCTGGTGATAAATAAAAATCTAAATACCTAAGTTCATGCTTTCCTCATGATTTAATTGAGATGAGGAGATAAGAGGAAAAGTTGAGAAACTGTGTAGTTCAAAGCACTTGGTAATAATAATACAAATCTGTTAAAGCCTGTCCAGATTTGAAACCAGAATCTTGGGGTTTCTTTCGTAAGGATATTCAATAAGGAATAGGTCATGTAATATATCGTTGGAAAGCTAATCGAGTCTACTTTCCAACGGTTCATACCATGCCCTCATCGGATACCTGTAACTTAAACTATGGCTGAAACATTGAAGGTTGGTCAAAACTGTCATTGCTGCAGAATTCAGCACAGCTGATAGGTTTTGAATTTCTGGAGCAGTTTGGTTAATCAAAACCTATCATGTAATAAGTCATTGGAAAGGTAGTGGAGTCTAGTTTCTAATAAATCTTTCCTCGTTCTATTTCTATACGTATAATGAAAGTTATTATAAAAACTCCGTTGGTTATCCGGAAAGATTGAGCCATAAAATTGTGTCAAACAAAAGGTTCATGACTGGTGGTCACTGCAACATCAAACTACTTAGTATGTGTTATACTGTCTAAGAGATATATATATATATATATATATATATATATATATATATATATATATATATATATATATATAGAGCTATACGAGTCCACCTCCCAGCAGTTTATTCACATTCCGGTTGGATGTAGGTGATAGAGGCTTGTCGAAACATCACGAGCAAATCGAGGGATTTTTAGAGTGATCCTTGTTGATATAGTAAAGGCTTTGCAAATCCTTAACATGTAGGAATTGAACTTCAAGTTCATTAATGCACAAAGCTAAATTGTGTCCCTTTTACAATTAAAATATAATTAGAAGAGAAATTTGGAGAACACGGAAATCTCCCCAATTAAACTCAAGCCCTCATTTCATTAGAATTTTTAGTATATAAAGTAGATGAGATTGTACTCCTAACGTCTACACCTGAAATTGTCTTGGGTAGTATTCTAAGAAGTCTAAGAGATAGAAGAGCTGATAAAATCTCATGATCTTGTAACAAAAGATTTAATTATGTTATACCCGAAAGTTTGATATCAGCATAATATGAGTCATGAAGGATTTTACTAAAAGTTTTAATAGTGGTGTCTACTCCAGATAGCAGACTGTCCTTATCTGGCTCATAAAAATATAAGGTACTAATAAATTTCGTGTGCAGTTTAGTGCCAAGTGGAATGAGATCCGTACTTTACTATGCATATGATAATTTCTTAGAGATTCTGACACTGGGTTAAAAGTGAAAGATTTGTTACTGTTAAGAAGGTTCACATTCCTACCTTCAGTTTAAATAAGATGTTGTCTATATTCTTATTGCAAAGAAAGGTATAGACTGCCCAAGTCATTAACTTTTCTAAGTTCAGCTGAAAGTGTTTAAAAGTTGTTTAACATAGAAGGTGATATGTTAGTAGATGCCCCTATAACATCGTCATAGACAACTAAGAATTTTATGAGAATGATTTGTTTTGTATAATATATCTAATATGAATAGTTGGATAGAGCATGAATGAAAATAGATGTTATTACTTAAGTGCTGACCTATTGGAGTACTTATAATTGATAAGCATGTTAAGAATCCGAACTTGGGAATTGTGTGAATATGATTTTGTATGATATTGTGTGAAATGTAGGAAGGGGCCAGCGGGAGCTGGTAGGTGTGAAGACGGGGTATGATATTGTGTAAATGTAGGAAGGGGCCAGCGGGAGCTGGTAGGTGTGAAGACGGGGTATGATATTGTGTGTGTTAAATGTAGGAAGGGGCCAGCGGGAGCTGGTAGGTGTGAAGACGGGGTATGAGATGGGTCGTGTGTCATGAAATAAGATGTGCTTATTCAAATTGAACAGTGTTCTATGCTTGTCCTTATACATGACTGTGAAGCTCTGCTTTATTATATGAGATAATGAAATATGATATGATGGGTGAAAGTGCAAGGGTTAATTCATGCAGTACTTGAATGGTGATATGATATATATGTATTTGAATCCTTACAAATGATTGAAAATAAATGGTTATGTGTGATACAAATGTGTATGTGTGTATGTGACACTGGGGGTATGAGGGTTGTGTCATCGTATATGACATGAAACCATCAGAATACAAGTTTAGCTGAGTGAAATGAATATCATATATTGGGTGAAAATGTGCATGTGAATCCGTGCTTTACTTGAAGGGTGAAGCGTTATTGCATTATGAGAAATATAATATGATTGTATGTTATATAATTATGAATTTTGAAGTAAGTGTTATCTGAATGCCATAACTAGGTTTATGGCATAACTCTTGTGGTTAATGTATGGTAGCATGAAAAACAAGATACGTGGGTAATACACACTATGTACACATAAGACGAGAGAGTTTGCTATGTAACTCTTAGACCTTATCACATATACGTATGAGAATCCAAGAAAGAAATTGGGGAGTACATTCATAAAAGTCTAATCGTCCTCAGAAATTGTAGGGGCTGAGGCCTTGATTCATTAAACTATCGGATGCCTCCGATTCTTGTCTTCCTACTGTTTCAGATTCCTTTTATTGCGTGTATATTCATACCCTTGTTGAGATATTACCTTTTCTTGATTATTCCTACTTCACTCACTGAGCTGTCGAGCTCACCCTCCCACAGATTGATATATTGCAGGTTGCATGGAGGCAGGGGTCAGGATTATGCTGTGCAGGGTTCATTCTGTATATATATCCAACTCTTGTATTTTGGGAACACTTGTGTTTGTAAATGTTATATGTGGGTCGTGGGATAGATTATTCGCCTTGTACATATACATATATGGAGAACCTTGTAGTAGTTTCATTTTATGTTTATAGTTGAGATATCTTGTATGGGGTTGTAGTAATAAGATGTATATTTATCAATATGATGCCCATGTGGAGTTGAAAGTTATGAATTCTGAAAGCCTTTGGAATGCCGAGATAGCAACTCTGGAGTTTATGTTATTTTGTTTCTCCATAAGTAGGCAATGTCAAGCCGAAATACTTTCATGATTGTGTGGATGATTTTGAATAAAGTTATATGATTGGAATGAGAATAAGTAGGCTGATGTTAGCCGAAACATATCATATATGTATTGGATATTACATCCGACCAGTAATTATAAAGGAGGTGCTGCTAAAATTTTTAAGAAATAAAAGGGAATGATTTGATTAATCGGTTTTGTAAGGGGAGATTATGCAAATTGAGGATTTATTAAACTGGGACCGTTACACATGCAGTCGAACAATTTCTTTCATATATTTATCTGCAAGAACTTCTGTTGACTGACCTACTCTGAAGGGTAGAAAGTGAGCTGCTTTTGTGAGGCGGTCAACAATCACCCATACTGCATTGTTACCCTTAGGACTGCGGGGTAGAGCTGTAACAAAATCCATGGTGATATGTTCCCACTTCCATTCGGGTATCGGTAACGGTTGTAGAAGTCCAGCTGTTCTCTGATGTTCTACCTTTATTTGCTGACAAATCAAGCACTTTGCCACATACTGGGCTATCTCCCTCTTCATGGCGTTCCACCAAAACTTCTGCTTCAAGTCTTGATACATTTTATTTCCTCCTGGGTGTATGGAATAAGCCGAATTGTGAGCCTCTGCCAAAACTTTCTGCCGAACTTCCCCTTGTGGTACACAGATTCTGTTACCAAAATAAAGTGCACCATCCGAATGAATACAGATATCTGTTCTTAACCCAGCTTCTACTTGAGCCCTGAATTTTTGCAATCTGGGGTCTCCCTTTTGGGCTTCCTTAATTTCACTTATCAGGATCGGTTGAATCTGGAAGGTCATTAGTTGACCTGACTCATCTGCTCCTTGTATTAGCATCAAGTCCAACTTCATGATTTCCCGAAGCAATTCCTTCTGTTGAGTAAGTTGTAATAACACTTTGTTCTCTGGTCTCCTGCTTAATGCATCTGGGACTGTATTGTCTTACCAGGATGGTACTGTAAGTCTATGTCATAGTCGGCCATCAATTCAAGCCACCGCCTTTGCCTCATGTTTAATTCTTTCTGTGTGAAGATATACTTAAGGCTCTTATGATCAGTATAGATCAATACTTTGTCCCCCAGAAGGTAGTGTCTCCAGATCTTCAATGCAAATATTACCGCCGCCAGTTCTAAGTCATGGGTTGGGTAATTTCTCTCATGTGGTTTTAATTGCCTAGATGCATAAGCTATGACATGACCATGCTGCATTAATACACATCCTAGGCCTTTTCCGGATGCATCACTATATATAACCATCCCTCCTGTTCCCGAGGGAGTTTTCAAGATTGGAGCTGAAATTAGTCTTTCCTTTAATTGTTCAAATGCTGCAGTACATTCTTCTGACCATAGGTACCTTTCTCCCTTTCTGGTGAGCTTTGTTAATGGGGCTGCGATTTTGGAGAAGTCTTGTACAAATCTTCTGTAATATCCGGCTAATCCAATAAAGCTTTTAATTTCTGTTACTGTCCTTGGGATTGGCCAATCTTTTACTGCCTGGATCTTGTTAGGGTCGACTGAAATTCCTTCTTCTGAAACTACATGACCCAAGAAAGCTATACGGTCTAACCAGAACTCACACTTGCTTTCCTTTTCATAAAGTTGTTCCTGCCGGAGAGTCTGTAGCACTATTCTCAAGTGTTCTGCATGCTCTTTGTCGTTTTTTGAATATATCAAGATATCGTCGATGAACACCACGACAAACAGGTCTAAATATGGCGAGAAAACTCGGTTCATCAAATCCATAAAGACAGCTGGGGCATTGGTGACTCCGAAGGGCATGACTAGAAATTCGTAATGACCATAGCGAGTTCGGAATGCTGTCTTCGGAATATCTTCTTTCTTCACTTTTAGTTGGTGATAACCCGATTGTAAATCCAACTTTGAAAACACCCGGGCCCCATGAAGTTGATCAAAAAGGTCATCAATTCTTGGTAAGGGATATTTATTCTTGATGGTAACTTTGTTTAATTCTCTGTAGTCTATACACAACCTCTTACCACCATCTTTCTTGTTGGCCAATAGTACCGGAGCTCCCCATGGTGAAGTACTCGGTCTAATCAATCCCTTGTCAGAATATTCCTGTAACTATCTCTTTAGAACTTCTAACTCAGTGGGCGCCATTCTGTATGGGGCTTTAGATATTGGGATTGTGCCCGGGATGATATCAATGGAGAACTCAATTACTCTGTCGGGTGGAAGTCCTGAGATCTCTTTAAATACTTCTGGAAACTCATTCCAAACTGGTACTCTCTTTTTCTGGATCTCAGCAGCAGTCATCTGTGTTGTACCCTTGGAAGGTTTATGTTCTCCTTCAAATTGGAACTCAGGCTGAAGCGGTATTCTGAAAATAACTTTCTTGTTTCGACAATCAATAACCGCATGGTATTTGCTGAGCCAAGTCATGCCTAAGATTACGTCGTACCCTTTAGTATCTAGTACGAGCATATCCACTGCTAATGTCCTGTTACATAGTTCCACCGGACAATCTACACAAATTCGATTAGAGATGACTACCCCATTACCGGTACTAATCTCCCACTGGTGGTCTAAACATTCAACAGGTATAGAGTGCAAGGCAGTGAAATTATCTGATATGTAACAATGAGAAGCACCAGAATCAAAGAGGGCTAAGACAGGTTTAGAGTGCACCATGATCTTGCCTGTCACTACTTCTCCAGAAGTTTGGGCCTTTTCCGCTGTCAAGTTGTAGGCCCGTCCTCTTCCACGACCTGCTGTTGTTCTTCCTCCCCTTGGAGCTGGGCGAAAAACCCGTTGTTGTGGAGGGGGAGGGGCCCTTCCGACCATCGGCCCTGGATTCCTCTGTCCAATAGGTGTGGGAAGTGCCGGTAGGGTTCGGTTCACCATCCCAGTTCTCTTATGGGGACAACCTTCTATTGTGTGATCACCAGATCCACATGCCAGGCATAATCCGTTGGCCCTACGACACTCCTGCTGAGTGTGGCCTGTCCTCTTGCAATAAGCACATATAGGAAGTGGTTGAGTTATTTGAAGAGGGGCTGGTCGAAATGGTCTTCTAAACATTGGGGCTTTTGCAGTTCTGACTGGACCTCCTCCGCCCAATTGCTGGAATGGCCTCTTCATGGCCTGTTTCCTCCTCTGATCAAGATTCTTTTTCTCCAGTCCTCGCTCCACTTCTCGAGCTACAGTGAGGACCTGGGAATATGTTTTCAGCTGTTGGAGAATCAAAAGGACTTGAATATCCATTTGTAAGCCCTGCTAAAATCTGCTTGCCCGTTTCTCTTCGTCGGCTGTCATATACGGAGCAAAACGGCTCAGCCTTAAGAACTCAGCAGCATATTCATCAACAGATCGATTCCATTGTTGAAGTCGGATGAATTGTTCTTCCATCTCCTTCTGAGCTGTAGTAGGGAAGAATCTATTATAAAAGCTCTTAGAGAACTGGTCCCAAGTGATGGGTTTTTTCAGTCTCGCTTCTTCAGCTAGCCACCAGTTTCTAGCCACATCCTTTAGCTGTATCTTGGCGACCTCCACCTGATCTTCCTTTGGAACCCTTGCTGCCTTCAAGAGATCGGTGGTGTCGATTAGCCATTGCTCGGCATCTAGCGGTCTCTCTCCCCCTGTAAATATTGCCGGCTGCAACCGCCTGAAGTCTGACACGTTGCTCGGCCTTCGTACTTGAGGAGCTGCTATCAATCCTTGCCGAAGGAGTTCGGTCTGCCTTTGTTGATTCTCCACCATATTTTGGATAACCCTTAGAATATCAGCGTTTCCCCCTACGGGCCCGTCCTGTGACTGCCCGGAGTTGTTACGTCCTGACCTTCTATCCATATCTATGTTGGTAAAAGATGTCTGAAAAAGAGGAGCGAAAGCAAGAGATAGATGGATTTTAGGAATCAGGGGAAGGAATATCAAGAAGGAATGGATAACTTTGTATATTGTAGTTGGAATGTATAACCGAAACTCATGTATCCCAAGTGCAAATTAAGATCCCATTAATTTGCAATTTGGTTGTACTGTAGGTGTGAGAGCCTGGCTCTGATACCAACCTGTAACGCCCCGATCCGGCGGGTACGGGGACGCTACTGCGACGTATATACGCAGGTCAGAAATACCCTCACGTATATACGCTAAGCATCAGTACAAATAAGAATCAGAGTACGGAAGCACGTGGCAATATCCATTCCAGCATAAGGATTACAAGGTTATACAGAGCGTGATATATTGGTACATGTACATTATATCACAGCCAAGTACAAAAGTAAAATTTACAATTTGTACAGCAAAAGGTGCTCACGGGCTGAAGGAGAAGATCCCCGAGCTAGCAGGAAGGATCAGGAACAGAAGGAGCTAGGACAAGTCAGCCTGCTCCGAGAGATAAGCTTGATCTTCAGTGGAGGGCTCCTCTTCAATCCAAGCTTCAGAACCTGAACATGCAAGTTCAGGGGAGTCAGAAACTCCCTAACGAATATGTAGGTGAAAGCCAAGTGTCATGTAAAGATAAGTACATGCATGTGTTGATATGATCAAACAGTATTAAGCATCAAAAACTGTGTTGAGTGTACATGTACAGTAAACATGAAATGGAGGCATAAAATGAAAGTGATAAGGGCTGAATAAATCTATCTCTGCCATTTTTAATATTTATAGTTATTACTCGTTCTACCCGTATGTCTAGGTATGTGTAATAGCGTCCCAGTACACATACATCCACATATGAGTAAATCGAGGCTGTTATTGGAAACCAACGGGGGTATCAACGAACAATGTTTACAGTGGGTCTCGTACATGCCCGGGACCACGGTCCAGGACGTTCCATTGCTGGTGCATGGAACCGGCCGCAAGGCCTACAGGAGGGTCTTATAGAATGCCCTCATCAAGATGGTACCAAGAAGGAGGGAGCTAGCACTCCCCTCAGTCGCCTGGAGGCCCACAGGTCAGACTGGAAATTTTAGTTGCACAACATGCCTAGTGCCACTGTAAACACGAACATATATTGATAGCCGCAAATTTTCCCCGACCCGATGCAAGTTGTTCCTTTTTATGATTTATTATTTAATTATCAATTTACGGGAAAGCAAGTGCCTGGCAAGATCAGGAGTTAAAGAGTCATGAGTATTGTCATTTCAAGTCATCGAATATAATCCAGGATAGAAAGTACAAGATTCCCGTAAATGTGACAATCTAAAGTCAGGTATCAATATGATATTGCGGGGTAAGTATCCAGTAGTAGCATGATGCATGCAAGTGTGCCGGGAAAATAATGTAATATTAGTCAATCATGACAAAGCATGAAAATCTGAAGGATGGCGAGAACACTCGCCTAAAGCTTTAAGAAGTATACCGAGAAATTCCAAGCTCTGGAGTCCAGGGAATCAGTGCGTTTAAATATTTATGGAGGAGGAGAGAGATTGAAGACGCGAAAATCACATACGTGGGAGTCGCATTGCGTAGATGTCACAAATGCACGGTTCGTGACCCGCGTTTCAGCAAAGACACGAGAAGAATCGTAGACGCGAGCGTAAACTCAACGTCGCGTTGACAAAGAAACGCGAGGATCGCGTTGAATAATTACCTGGACGCAGGGGGGTAAAATCCGCGGCTAGGGATTAACAAGAGAGTGAGTGACAGGGAAAGTGAGAGACGCAGGAAAGAGAGAGGAGGAGACGCAGGAAAGAGAGAGGAGGAGACGCAGGAAAGAGAAAGGAGGAGACGCAGGAAAGAGAGAGGATGAGACGCAGGAAAGAGAGGGGATAGAGACGCAGGTTTACTAAACGCAGCAATCAGCCAGAAATTAGTCGACTAGGGGTTATAAGTAAGTCGACTAGGGAATGTTTAGTCGACTAATAAGTTAGGGTAAGTCGACTAATCAGGGAAACAGAGAGTTATGCACTTCCAGGGCTTTTCATTAGTCGACTATAAATTAGGGACAAGTCGACTATATAAGCGATTAGTCGACTAACAATGGAGGCAAGTCGACTTAACAGAAGTCAACCAGAGAGCACAACTATTTTCTGGAAAGTGAGTTAGTCGACTAGGGGAAATGTTAGTCGACCAACAAAGGCATTAGTCGACTAATACAGTGAGTAAGTCGACTAATTAGCAAGAAAAAGGAAGGAAAGGAAATAAGGAAGGAAAGAAAGAAAGAAAAACAAAGGAAGGAAAGAAGGAAGAGAAAAGGAGGTAGGTCGGCCGTGGCTTGGCCCGTGGTCGCCGGCGGCGGCCGGAGTTGGCCGGAGTGGGTAGACAAGGCCCCAAAAGAGAAGATTGTTTGTTGGTGCAAGTGTAGTTCAATAGGGTGAAATGGAATTCTTGCAAACGATGTTTCGGAGGACGAACCTATAGTCCGTTGGAAAGAGGATGGCGAGGAGAAGAAGATGGTACAGTTGATGGTGAAAATGGTGGTGTGGGTGGTGGTGGAGATGGTGGTGAAGTTTTGGAAGTAATGGGTTGTTTTGGTTGGAAATGGAGGAAGAAGATGGTGTTTTGGTTGTTGTTGTTGTTGGAATGGTGGAGTAGATGGAGGGGGAGTGGTGGAGGAAAATGGTGGAAGAAGTTGGTGGTAAAAATGATCAATAACCACCACCAAGGCTGCCGTTTGCTGCTGGTTTTGATGGCTCCTGCTGGCTGCAAATGAAGAAGGAGAAAAGAAAATGAAAGAGAGAGAAGATGGGAGAGGGTATTTATATAAGGGTAAAGTTCAAGGTTATTACAAGTTGCCATTCCCACAATTGAGACTTGCGTCTCTTGCAAAAAGACTCGCGTCCAATGAAAATCAAATCCGCATCTGGCAATTGCCCAGACGCGGGAACAAAATTCGCGTCTTGGGAAATGCAAATGTTGCGTTGGTAGAATAGGACAAAAAAGCATGGGTGTCTTGATCTGAGTTGATTTCTTTTGAAGGACAAAACATTAAATGCGGAATGGAGAGAGTCTCTGCATTAATTGATAAACCCAGAGTTGGTGGATCTCGCGTTAGGCAAGGAGAGAGAAAAAGTAAAATATCCGGATAGAATTCCGGTATTTGGGAAAACACCGGAAACTCAGGAAAAGCCCGAAAAATAAAGTATCTCAAAAACTCTTTCAAAAATTCTCAAAAATAATAAATATTATTTAAAGATTTTTTGTGAAATCGGTTTTCAAAAATTCAATCTTATTTTTAAGATAAAAATCCTGGAATCCACTGTAGACGGTGTCTACACCAGGTAGGCCAGATTTTTGATAAATTCTAAAAATTCTCAAAAAAATCATTTAGATAGAAAACATGATTTTAAGAAATATTGTGAAAGCCGTTTCTAGATTTTCAACTCCGTTTGAAAATTAAAAATCCGAGAGTCGGTCAGTGACATTGGTCGACACCGGTTTTGAAGATTTACAATTAATTTCTGAAAAATTCCAGAAAATCATGAAAAATCTAGAATATTAAAAAATAATATTTGAAACTGAAATCGGTCAAATCTGAATACTGAAAAGGTCAAATCATGCAGTACTGCTATATGAGTAAGATTTTAAATAACAGAAAATAAAATAAAAAATACGCTCCAAAAATCAGGACACATAGCTGGGTACGTATACTGAGGATGGGGTGTTACAATCCATCCACCTTATCAAAAAATTTCGTCCTCAAAATTTCGATAATGGGGATGTTAAGGCAGAAAGAATAGGGGTAAGGAATTTTACCAACAAAGATGGAAAGAGTTGGGGGTAACGTTCACGAATAATATCCTCTCGTTCCCATGTAGCTTCTCCTGGGGCATGTCTATTCCAAGAAACTAGCACCAATGGTATTTCCCGATTTTTCAATGTTTTGACACTTCTATCCAGAATGGCCATCGGCTGCTCTTTGTAGGATAAATCTGGTTGTAGTTCCAATTCTGAGTGGTCTAGAATGTGACTTTCATCCTTGACATACTTCCTCAACTGTGATATATGGAATACATTATGTACTCCTTCTAAGGATGGTGGCAATGCCAATCGGTAAGCCACATCTCCCACACGATCCAAAATTTCAAATGGGCCGATGTATCTCGGACTAAGTTTTCCACGAGTACCGAACCGGATTACCCCTTTGGTAGGTGATATCCTTAAAAATACATGATCACCTGTTCTGAATTCCAACGGTCTTCTATTAGTGTCTGCCCAACTCTTCTGTCGGCTCTGTGCTGCCCGAAGATGATCTCTGATAATTCGGACTTTATCTGTTGTCTGAACTAGAATATCTGGTCCCATAAGTCTTCTTTCGCCGACTTCATCCCAACATATTGGCGACCTGCATTTTCTGCCATATAATGCTTCAAATGGAGCCATCTTGATACTGGCCTGATAGCTGTTATTATAAGAGAATTCTACTAAATGAATATAGTCTTCCCATGACCCTTTAAATTCTATCATGCAGGCTCGTAACATGTCTTCAAGGATTTGGATAGTTCGTTCAGATTGTCCATCTGTCTGGGGATGATATGAGGTACTGAATTTCAGACGAGTTCTTAAATTTTCTTGGAGACTTTCCCAGAAATGTGATCGGAATCTCGTGTCTCTGTCTGACACGATGCTAACTGGAATTCCATGCAGTCGAACAATTTCTTTCATATATTTATCTGCAAGAACTTCTGTTGACTGACCTACTCTGAAGGGTAGAAAGTGAGCTGCTTTTGTGAGGCGGTCAACGATCACCCATACTGCATTGTTACCCTTAGGACTGCGGGGTAGAGCTGTAACAAAATCCATGGTGATATGTTCCCACTTCCATTCGGGTATCGGTAACGGTTGTAGAAGTCCAGCTGTTCTCTGATGTTCTACCTTTATTTGCTGACAAATCAAGCACTTTGCCACATATTGGGCTATCTCCCTCTTCATGGCGTTCCACCAAAACTTCTGCTTCAAGTCTTGATACATTTTATTTCCTCCTGGGTGTATGGAATAAGCCGAATTGTGAGCCTCTGCCAAAACTTTCTGCCGAACTTCCCCTTGTGGTACACAGATTCTGTTACCAAATAAAGTGCACCATCCGAATGAATACAAATATCTGTTCTTAACCCAGCTTCTACTTGAGCCCTGAATTTCTGCAATCTGGGGTCTCCCTTTTGGGCTTCCTTAATTTCACTTATCAGGGTCGGTTGAATCTGGAAGGTCATTAGTTGACCTGACTCATCTGCTCCTTGTATTAGCATCAAGTCCAACTTCATGATTTCCCGAAACAATTCCTTCTGTTGAGTAAGTTGTAATAACACTTTGTTCTCTGGTCTCCTGTTTAATGCATCTGGGACTGTATTGTCTTTACCAGGATGGTACTGTAAGTCTATGTCATAGTCGGCCATCAATTCAAGCCACCTCCTTTGCCTCATGTTTAATTCTTTCTGTGTGAAGATATACTTAAGGCTCTTATGATCAGTATAGATCAATACTTTGTCCCCCAGAAGGTAGTGTCTCCAGATCTTCAATGCAAATATTACCGCCGCCAGTTCTAAGTCATGGGTTGGGTAATTTCTCTCATGTGGTTTCAATTGCCTAGATGCATAAGGTATGATATGACCATGCTGCATTAATACACATCCTAGGCCTTTTCCAGATGCATCACTATATATAACCATCCCTCCTGTTCCCGAGGGAGTTTTCAAGATTGGAGCTGAAATTAGTCTTTCCTTTAATTGTTCAAATGCTGCAGTACATTCTTCTGACCATAGGTACCTTTCTCCCTTTCTGGTGAGCTTTGTTAATAGGGCTGCGATTTTGGAGAAGTCTTGTACAAATCTTCTGTAATATCCGGCTAATCCAATAAAGCTTTTAATTTCTGTTACTGTCCTTGGGATTGGCCAATCTTTTACTGCCTGGATCTTGTTAGGGTCGACTGAAATTCCTTCTTCTGAAACTACATGACCCAAGAAAGCTATACGGTCTAACCAGAACTCACACTTGCTTTCCTTTGCATAAAGTTGTTCCTGCCGGAGAGTCGTAGTACTATTCTCAAGTGTTCTGCATGCTCTTTGTCGTTTTTTGAATATATCAAGATATCGTCGATGAACACCACAACTAACAGGTCTAAATATGGCGAGAAAACTCGGTTCATCAAATCCATAAAGACAGCTGGGGCATTGGTTACTCCGAAGGGCATGACTAGAAATTCGTAATGACCATAGCGAGTTCGGAATGCTGTCTTCGGAATATCTTCTTTCTTCACTTTTAGTTGGTGATAACCCGATTGTAAATCCAACTTTGAAAACACCCGGGCCCCATGAAGTTGATCAAAAAGGTCATCAATTCTTGGTAAGGGATATTTATTCTTGATGGTAACTTTATTTAATTCTCTGTAGTCTATACACAACCTCTTACCACCATCTTTCTTGTTGGCCAATAGTACTGGAGCTCCCCATGGTGAAGTACTCGGTCTAATCAATCCCTTGTCAGAATATTCCTGTAACTGTCTCTTTAGAACTTCTAACTCAGTGGGCGCCATTCTGTATGGGGCTTTAGATATTGGGACTGTGCCCGCGATGATATCAATGGAGAACTCAATTACTCTGTCGGGTGGAAGTCCTGAGATCTCTTTAAATACTTCTGGAAACTCATTCCAAACTGGTACTCTCTTTTTCTGGATCTCAGCAGCAGTCATCTATGTTTTATCCTTGGCAGGTTTATGTTCTCCTTCAAATTGGAACTCAGGCTGAAGCGGTATTCTGAAAATAACTTTCTTGTTTCGACAATCAATAACCGCATGGTATTTGCTGAGCCAAGTCATGCCTAAGATTACGTCGTACCCTTTAGTATCTAGTACGAGCATATCCACTGCTAATGTCCTGTTACATAGTTCCACCGGATAATCTACACAAATTCTATTAGAGATGACTACCCCATTACCGGTACTAATCTCCCACTGGTGGTCTAAACATTCAACAGGTATAGAGTGCAAGGCAGTGAAACTATCTGATATGTAACAATGAGAAGCACCAGAATCAAAGAGGGCTAAGACAGGTTTAGAGTGCACCATGATCTTGCCTGTCACTACTTCTCCAGAAGTTTGGGCCTCTTCCGCTGTCAAGTTGTAGGCCCGTCCTCTTCCACGACCTGCTGTTGTTCTTCCTCCCCTTGGAGCTGGGCGAAAAACCCGTTGTTGTGGAGGGGGAGGTGCCCTTCCGACCATCGGCCCTGGATTCCTCTGTCCAATAGGTGTAGGAAGTGCAGGTAGGGTTCGGTTCACCATCCCAGTTCTCTTATGGGGACAGCCTTCTATTGTGTGATCACCAGATCCACATGCCAGGCATAATCCGTTGGCCCTACGACACTCCTGCTGAGTGTGGCCTGTCCTCTTGCAATAAGCACATATAGGAAGTGGTTGAGTTATCTGAAGAGGGGCTGGTCGAAATGGTCTTCTAAACATTGGGGCTTTTGCAGTTCTGACTGGACCTCCTCCGCCCAATTGCTGGAATGGCCTCTTCATGGCCTGTTTCCTCTTCTGATCAAGATTCTTTTTCTCCAGTCCTCGCTCCACTTCTCGAGCTACAGTGAGGACCTGGGAATATGTTTTCAGCTGTTGGGGAATCAAAAGGACTTGAATATCCATTTGTAAGCCCTGCTGAAATCTGCTTGCCCGTTTCTCTTCGTCGGCTGTCATATACGGAGCAAAACGACTCAGCCTTAAGAACTCAGCAGCATATTCATCAACAGATCGATTCCATTGTTGAAGTCGGATGAATTGTTCTTCCATCTCCTTCTGAGCTGTAGTAGGGAAGAATCTATCATAAAAGCTCTTAGAGAACTGGTCCCAAGTAATGGGTTTTTTCAGTCTCGCTTCTTCAGCTAGCCACCAGTTTCTAGCCACATCCTTTAGCTGTATCTTGGCGACCTCCACCTGATCTTTCTCTGGAACCCTTGCTGCCTTCAAGAGATCGGTGGTGTCGATTAGCCATTGCTCGGCATCTAGCGCTCTCTCTCCCCCTGTAAATATTGCCGGCTGCAACCGCCTGAAGTCTGACACGTTGCCCGGCCTTCGTACTTGAGAAGCTGCTATCAATCCTTGCCGAAGGAGTTCGGTCTGCCTTTGTTGATTCTCCACCATATTTTGGATAACCCTTAGAATATCAGCGTTTCCCCTACGGGCCCGTCCTGTGACTGCCCGGAGTTGTTACGTCCTGTCCTTCTATCCATATCTATGTTGGTAAAAGATGTCTGAAAAAGAGGAGCGAAAGCAAGAGATAGATGGATTTTAGGAATCAGGGGAAGGAATATCAAGAAGGAATGGATAACTTTGTATATTGTAGTTGGAATGTATAACCGAAACTCATGTATCCCAAGTGCAAATTAAGATCCCATTAATTTGCAATTTGGTTGTACTGTAGGTGTGAGAGCCTGGCTCTGATACCAACCTGTAACGCCCCGATCCGGCGGGTACGGGGACGCTACTGCGACGTATATACGCAGGTCAGAAATACCCTCACGTATATACGCTAAACATCAGTACAAATAAGAATCAGAGTACGAAAGCACGTGGCAATATCCATTCCAGCATAAGGATTACAAGGTTATACAGAGCGTGATATATTGGTACATGTACATTATATCACAGCCAAGTACAAAAGTAAAATTTACAATTTGTACAGCAAAAGGTGCTCACGGGCTGAAGGAGAAGATCCCCGAGCTAGCAGGAAGGATCAGGAACAGAAGGAGCTAGGACAAGTCAGCCTGCTCCGAGAGATAAGCTTGATCTTTAGTGGAGGGCTCCTCTTCAATTCAAGCTTCAGAACCTGAACATGCAAGTTCAGGGGAGTCAGAAACTCCCTAACGAATATGTAGGTGAAAGCCAAGTGTCATGTAAAGATAAGTACATGCATGTGTTGATATGATCAAACAGTATTAAGCATCAAAAACTGTGTTGAGTGTACATGTACAGTAAGCATGAAATGGAGGCATAAAATGAAAGTGATAAGGGCTGAATAAATCTATCTCTGCCATTTTTAATATTTATAGTTATTACTCGTTCTACCCGTATGTCTAGGTATGTGTAATAGCGTCCCAGTACACATACATCCACATATGAGTAAATCGAGGCTGTTATTGGAAACCAACGGGGGTATCAACGAACAATGTTTACAGTGGGTCCCGTACATGCCCGGGACCACGGTCCAGGACGTTCCATTGCTGGTGCATGGAACCGGCCGCAAGGCCTACAGGAGGGTCTTATAGAATGCCCTCATCAAGATGGTACCAAGAAGGAGGGAGCCAGCACTCCCCTCAGTCGCCTGGAGGCCCACAGGTCAGACTGAAAATTTTAGTTGCACAACATGCCTAGCGCCACTGTAAACACGAACATATATTGATAGCCGCAAATTTCCCCCGACCCGATGCAAGTTGTTTCTTTTTATGATTTATTATTTAATTATCAATTTACGGAAAGCAAGTGCCTGGCAAGATCAGGAGTTAAAGAGTCATGAGTATTGTCATTTCAAGTCATCGTATATAATCCAGGATAGAAAGTACAAGATTCCCGTAAATGTGACAATCTAAAGTCAGGTATCAATATGATATTGCGGGGTAAGTATCCAGTAGTAGCATGATGCATGCAAGTGTGCCGGAAAAATAATGTAATATTAGTCAATCGTGACAAAGCATGAAAATCTGAAGGATGGCGAGAACACTCGCCTAAAGCTTTAAGAGGTATACCGAGAAATTCCAAGCTCTGGAGTCCAGGGAATCAGTGCGTTTAAATATTTATGGAGGAGGAGAGAGATTGAAGACGCGAAAATCACATACGCGGGAGTCGCATTGTGTAGATGTCACAAATGCACGGTTCGTGACCCGCGTTTCAGCAAAGACACGAGAAGAATCATAGACGCGAGCGTAAACTCCGCGTTGCGTTGACAAAGAAACGCGAGGATCGCGTTGAATAATTACCTGGACGCAGGGGGGTAAAATCCGCAGCTAGGGATTAACAAGAGAGTGAGTGACAGGGAAAGTGAGAGACGCAGGAAAGAGAGAGGAGGAGACGCAGGAAAGAGAGAGGAGGAGACGCAGGAAAGAGAGAGGATAGAGACGCAGGTTTACTAAACGCAGCAATCAGCCAGAAATTAGTCGACTAGGGGTTATAAGTAAGTCGACTAGGGAATGTTTAGTCGACTAATAAGTTAGGGTAAGTCGACTAATCAGGGAAACAGAGAGTTATGCACTTCCAGGGCTTTTCATTAGTCGACTATAAATTAGGGACAAGTCGACTATATAAGCGATTAGTCGACTAACAATGGAGGCAAGTCGACTTAACAGAAGTCAACCAGAGAGCACAACTATTTTCTGGAAAGTGAGTTAGTCGACTAGGGGAAATGTTAGTCGACCAACAAAGGCATTAGTCGACTAATACAGTGAGTAAGTCGACTAATTAGCAAGAAAAAGGAAGGAAAGGAAATAAGGAAGGAAAGAAAGAAAGAAAAACAAAGGAAGGAAAGAAGGAAGAGAAAAGGAGGTAGGTCGGCCGTGGCTTGGCCCGTGGTCGCCGGCGGCGGCCGGAGTTGGCCGGAGTGGGTGGACAAGGCCCCAAAAGAGAAGATTGTTTGTTGGTGCAAGTGTAGTTCAATAGGGTGAAATGGAATTCTTGCAAACGATGTTTCGGAGGACGAACCTATAGTCCGTTGGAAAGAGGATGACGAGGAGAAGAAGATGGTACAGTTGATGGTGAAAATGGTGGTGTGGGTGGTGGTGGAGATGGTGGTGAAGTTTTGAAAGTAATGGGTTGTTTTGGTTGGAAATGGAGGAAGAAGATGGTGTTTTGGTTGTTGTTGTTGTTGGAATGGTGGAGTAGATGGAGGGGGAGTGGTGGAGGAAAATGGTGGAAGAAGTTGGTGGTAAAAATGATCAATAACCACCACCAAGGCTGCCGTTTGCTGCTGGTTTTGATGGCTCCTGCTGGCTGCAAATGAAGAAGGAGAAGAGAAAATGAAAGAGAGAGAAGATAGGAGAGGGTATTTATATAAGGGTAAAGTTCAAGGTTATTACAAGTTGCCATTCCCACAATTGAGACTTGCGTCTCTTGCAAAAAGACTCGCGTCCAATGAAAATCAAATCCGCGTCTGGCAATTGCCCAGACGCGAGAACAAAATTCGCGTCTTGGGAAATGCAAATGTTGCGTTGGTAGAATAGGACAAAAAAGCATGGGTGTCTTGATCTGAGTTGATTTCTTTTGAAGGACAAAACATTAAATGCGGAATGGAGAGAGTCTCTGCATTAATTGATAAACCCAGAGTTGGTGGATCTCGCGTTAGGCAAGGAGAGAGAAAAGTAAAATATCCGGATAGAATTCCGGTATCTGGGAAAACACCGGAAACTCAAGAAAAGCTCGAAAAATAAAGTATCTCAAAAAGTCTTTCAAAAATTCTCAAAAATTATAAATATTATTTAAAGATTTTTCGTGAAATCGATTTTTAGAAATTTAATCTTATTTTTAAGATAAAAATTTTGGAATTCACTGTAGACGGTGTCTACACCAGGTAGGCCAGATTTTTGATAAATTCTAAAAATTCTCAAAAAAATCATTTAGATAGAAAACATGATTTTAAGAAATACTGTGAAAGCCGTTTCTAGATTTTCAACTCCGTTTATAAATTAAAAATCAGAGAGTCGGTTAGCGACGCTGGTCGACACCGGTTTGAAGATTTACAATTAATTTCTGAAAAATTCCAGAAAATCATGAAAAATCTAGAATATTAAAAAATAATATTTGAAACTGAAATTGGTCAAATCTGAATACTGAAAAGGTCAAATCATGCAGTACTGCTATATGAGTAAGATTTTAAATAACAGAAAATAAAATAAAGAATACGCTCTAAAAATCAGGACACATAGCTGTGTACGTATACTGAGGATGGGGTGTTACAGAAATGCAGATCAAACCCAATATCCTAAATACTTTATTTTTCTTTGATTTTTTCAACCCTTGAAAAAAGATAAAGATAAATCTTTTAACCACAAAAACTCTTTTAAACGCTTACAGAAAAATACTTGAAAGATAGGAAATTTTCTCTTCAAAATTCTTGTTGAAATCAGCCCAAGAGGGGGCTATTTATAACCCATCAAAAAATCTTCCCGTTAGCAGCAAGAAAGGGCAAAATTGCCCATCTGGTCGACCGCCTAGTCGACCGGCGCAATGGTCATATTTCTGACCGTTGTGCCTCCGGTCGACCGCCCGGTCGACCAGCCACAGCCATTGGTCGACCGGCCAGCACCCGAGATTTGGGTGCTTTCAGTCGGTCGACCGCGCGGTCGACTGGCCTTCTATGGCTGGCCTATGCACGTTCCTCGTGCACGTCGGTCGACCGGTCCAGTCGACCGCCAGTGAAGTCTGGCTGAGAATTCTGGGACAGAAAACTTGGTTAATTTAATACCAAATATATCTCATAAAATCACATAAATTTCACAAAAAATAAGTTTTTGTAAGATCTTTGAATAATAAATATGTGTGACTAAAATTCAACACATATTACAAACAATTTGAATCATTTTTGTGATATTGAAATTTGGCTTAAACACAAAATTGACATTTTCCAAAACTTGAATTTTTGAAATAAAAAACCGTTTTCTCCAAAAATTGTATAAATACAAAAAATATGATATTGAAATAACTTTAAAGTATATTGTATATGAATAGAATCCAATATACATATAAAATATATATCTATGTTTTTGATATGAAATCCAAAACTAGTTAAATCAAAAATCAATAAACTTTAAACTTGTGTGTGCATGTGAACTTGAGCATATCAACACTATCTACCTTTACACAAGATCTAAACTAAATACAAATCGAAGTCTTCTTATAGAACTCCTTCTCCAAGTCGACTCGATCCAAACGCGATCCAAAGAGCTTGACTCTAACCGAGTGCTAGATGCGATCTTGACGCGCGAGCTCTTGAATCAACACGAGATAGCTCTAAAACTTCTTTGTTGACGCTAAACACCTACTAATATCTTGATCAATAACTGAAATTATATAAACACAAGATTATTAGTAAACTATAACTATATGAGTTAATCATCATCAAAACTAGAGTGATGGGCCTTTGGGCCAACAACAATCTCTCTACCGATGACGGATCGATTTAGAGCATTGTCGGCTGTACCCGGGAGGAGGATTTTGTCCACCATCACTAATAGACTCACGTCTTTACTTAATAAGTAAATTATTTTAAGTATAATATATATATATATATTTAAATTAATAAAATAAATAATCAAATAAATGAAAAATAAATAATTAAATATTTTGTCTTATGAATAAATTGCTTGTTATGTTAATAGCTAAAATTTATTTACTATTTAACTAAAACTAAATTACTTTTTTTGATGCTCAATTTCATAATTTCATTTTTCAAATATTTAAATAATTTTATAATTTATGTCCAATTTATTCAGTTTGTGTCTACTTATTTTGATCAAGTTAACAATAAATGTTGAAGCCAACATGGTCTCCACCTCCATGAAAATGACCAGTCATCATTCACATGTGAACACCCACGTAAGGCACCCACAACAAAAGAGCAGGGCCATTTAAGGGCAATATGAGGGTTATAAAAATACATTGCATCACATATTGTCTTTTGGTGGGGATAAGGACCTGAAAACACAACAAATTTGGTCAAAAGAGTTTTTGGCAAGGTCCGAAACTATAAGGAGTTTTGAATAATGAAACATTTCTTAAGGAGCTAAAATTAATTTTCCCTAAATATTTTTTTTCTAATTACAATCAACTACAATTATGTGTCTTTTTTCCCCCTCTTTTGAGAAAATTAATACTCTTTGCCCTAGGATAATATATGTCACGATAATTAAAACTGATCGAAATGAAGGTTTTCTCCCGCGACTCATAAAGAAATTTTGTCCGTCTGTAACACTTGCCTTAACTAATCATCTTTTTCTAACATTTAAATGCTTTAGGGAGGTGATGTGGAAGTAAGAATTCATGTAAGATACTTATACTATACATTATACTATACATATTAGTATGTATATATTAGTATGTATGTATATGAAATGAAATACACACACATGCATATTGACTTTTCTACCATACCCCCATCATACTTGTGGGTACTAGTACCTCATGAAGGGGGGAGGGATGGAACCTTGCCTATAGGTGTAAGATATAGGTGTAGAGAGATAGTGTTAGGGGGCACTTGTTATGGTATTATTGAAGAGACTGGCGTATAAATAGGGGGGATGAAGAGAATAACCTCATTTGGCAACACACTCTCTCTCTCTTCATTCTAACTTCACAAAAACCCTCCCTTCTCCTCCTTTTGCTGCCGGCAAGAAAACAGCAGCAACAGCAGCCAGTTTTTCCCACTTTCTTCACTCACTCTCTCTTTCTCCCTCTCATTCCCTCACAAAACTTCCCTTACTTCCTTTATACAATAAAAAGGTTTCCTTTACATATTTTATCTCCTCCAAAGATTTAATAGAATAAGGTAAAATGGTGATCTAATATCACCTTAAAAGGAAATTCTTGAAGACAAGGTTGATCTAGGATAATGAGTTAGGAGGGTGACATTGGTTGAAAGGTAAGCAAAACTTTAAGATTTCTACCCCTCTTATACTCTTTTAACTAAGAACTGATTATGATGTTATTGCGGCCTTGTAGACTCCATTATAGCGGGAGACCAAACTTGTTAAGGAGATACTCTCTTCAAGGGTGAGTAGAACATCCGAACCCTATTAACATAGTAGGTAGAGTAAAACTTGAAATAAAGTAGGAAATTGCTAAGTTATAAATGAACGATGATGCTTGTGCATGGTTTATATGCTTATGTGTACATTATAAACAATCATGTGGTGTTATGTTGTTGTATTTTCATGAACGCTTACGTGGGTGCATAATCGACACGTTATTGTGTGTATGTATGGTAGTCAAACACATGCCTCTTAAAAAGAAATAGTTTTATGAATGAACATCATACTTGACTTCATGCATATATTTGGCTACACATATATTGAAATGATATAATATGTTGAAAAGGCTTGCATGTTATTAATTTAATAAGTGGTTACTCATACATGTTAATGTCTTTTATAATATTGACATCATGTAAAGTAGAAATCATGAGAATTCTTTATGTTGGCATTGTCTTATGAATCCTTGCATGTGGTTATTACATGAAGGATATGATTATTGCATGTTTGGAGGAAGGGACCGCGTTGACCCAGAGGAGATCGAAGGGGAGAATATTATGTTGAATAACGTATAAGAGGAAGGGACCGGGTTGAACATGAGGTGATCGAAGGGAAAAATATTACGTTGAATAACGTATCAGAGGAAGGGACCGGGTTGAACCGGAGGTGATCGAAGGGGAGATTATATTTTATGTTGAACATGTATGTTATAATATGGTTAAGATAGAAATTGCATGTTAAAACTATATAAAAATATTAAACACTAGACTCTGTAATAGTCGACTGATACATGCAATTCCTACTATATAAGTCGACTAACCCTAAGACTTAGTCGACTATAGATGTGAGATCCTGTTACATAAATTACTGGAAACCACCCTTAGTCGACCATATATGATAGGTTAGTTGACTAGCCTCTGTTACAAGCAATAAACAGAGAGTGGACATCTTCTTTTAACCATGATTAGTCGACTATAGGAGGTGATAAGTCGACTAGTATTTAGAGTAGTAGACTATACAAGATAGGAAAGTCGACTAAAATTTGTTATAAGTAACAAACAGAGAGCACATATCTTTTTGATCCAGACTTAATCGACTATAATTGGCTTGTAAGTCGACTAGGACCAAGTGTAGTCGACTATACCAGATAGATTAGACGACTAGGTAAGTCACAGGCAGCCAACAGAGAGTTAGCATCTTTTTGAACAGACCCCAGTCGACTATAGCTTCTATATAAGTCGACTTAAGGTAATATTAGTCGACTATAGGTATGAGCAAGTCGACTATCAGGACTTGTTACTGTGTCTTGGTCAGGATTTCAGCAAATACCAAAAAATGTGCAAAAATAGTATCAATTACAATTGTTAATTTGATGATAAAAATTTCAAATAAACCTACATAATGGTCATGCATGTAAATACTATTTTACTCACTAAGCTGTCGAGCTCACTCTGTTTTAATATCACCTTCAGGTTTGGACAAAGGCAAAAGAACCGCTTAATGGCAACATATGCGGGATAGATGTCAACGGAGACATTTTCATCCTTTTAGCATGTTCTTATGATATGTATATTGTTTTAGAAAACTATGCAAAACTTCTACCGGATGTTTGCCATGAACTTGTAAATATTGAAATGCTTGGTGCTAGAGTCAAATCCTATATAATATTGTGGAGTTTTATGGAATAGTAATGTATTAGACTATATTTTCTAATGAGTTGTCGGATCAATGTTTCGGAAATATGCTAAATCATGTTAAGAACATATATGCATACAAAGTGAAAAATGTTGTAAAGTATAGAGCAGGCTGATGTTAGCCAAATTGAAGTGGTGTATCTTGATGGGTCCCACGCTTGGATTAAAGATAATCTGTGATGATTGTAATCTGAATAGAAGTTTATAAGACTGGGACCGTTACAACGTCCCTCCTTCCGTCCGTCTCTCCGTCCCGTTTGTCTTCATTCGCGAGAGAGAGCAACGTCGACTCCTCTTTATTCTTCCTCTTTCAGCTTCCTCTCTTTCTTCCTCTCCCCCATCTTTCTGCTCACCGATCAGTCAGTTTTTCACCGACAGTGATGATATACTGGTATATGTATTTAAAACTCTCCTAATCCAGAGGATTTTTCACATTTTCCTTCTATTTTGTCTTTTTCATTTTTGTAGAAATAAGCTATTGTGTGCTGTATGAAAGTACAATTTTGAAAATAAAATTTGCCAAAAGGCGGTTATTGGGCCTTTATATTGGGTCCAACCTGTATGAAAGATCTATAAGAACACCTACTGGAAGGAGCACTGCTTCGGCCTCACCGCCGAAACCCTAGTGGACAAGGCCATCGAGCTCGACCACCTTGGTGGCCTACGGAGGCAACTGCAAGCCCACCCCCTTCATGTGCCTCGTCATGAAGATGCTCCAGATCCAGCCCGAGAAGGACATTGTCGTCGAGTTCATCAAGAACGAGGACTACAAGTATTTTTCATTCCTTGATATTTTTTCCCCACCTCTGTAAATTTCTTGTTTTTTGAATTATTTTTGAAGCTTTTGGTAGTTTTTGGTGGTTTTTTTTAAAGGTATGTGAGAGTTCTTGGAGCGTTCTACATGAGATTGACGGTGACGGTACGGATGTGTACCAGTATCTTTGAACCTCTGTATAATGATTACCGGAAGCTTAGGCGGAAGTTACCTGATGGGAGTAAGATTCTTAGAGCTTGTAGAAAATTGCAATTTTTTGTTTGTTTTTGGGATTTTAGCTGATTTTTTCTTTTTCTTTTTCTTTTTCTTTTGTTCCCATTTAGAGTTTTGCTTGACGCATGTGGATGAAGTGATTGATGAGCTATTGACCAAGGATTTTTCTTGTGACATTGCCCTGCCGAGGGTGCAGAAGAGGTAATTCTTTCTTATTACATTAGCATTTTCTGGGAATTATTGAAAATCCTATTCAGTTGTTTTAGCTGGCTATGTAATTACTGCTCATCTTTTTTTTGCTGGTATTATATGATTAAAGGAAAAACTTGTGCTGTTAATGAAAGCACATTTGATTCAATTTTTAGTTATTTCACACCTTTGTCGTTCTCAACACAAACCAAATGGATTGTCTAAGAATTTGCTAGGGTTTCTTACAAAAAAAATTTGCCAAGAATGAGTTTGGATATGAAATGATGATTATATGATCTTTTTTTGCTCTTTTAATAAATCTTGGGGTGGTGTATCATGTCTACAGTTATCAATACTGGATTGAGTGTTTGACTTGATTGTAGTATTGAGAAATTAGATATCGGAATTTAACGTAAATGATACTTGAGTAAATATGGTCTAAGGACCTGAATAAAAGAGAATATTTTGGATTTCACATATTTTTGAAAGGCAAGAACTTGATGTTTCACATTCCTTTTAAAGATGAGAACTTGCCTCTTTCCATCCTGAAAACCTTACTTGAGAGCTACTAGGTCGAAGTGAAAAGATTCGGATTACTCTAGATGGCAAATCATTTACTTGCACACATGATGTAGGTTTCAAGGTTTTCAGACAAATCATTTACTTGCACACATGACAGTGGTTTCAAGCTTTTCGGACATGTAAATGTCCAACAAGGAAATCTTTCAAAAACTCACTGGGATTTTTTTTGTTTATCACAGTGCATGTTCTATGACTCTATTCATGTAATGAGTAATCCATTTAACCAATTGCTCCTTGTTGAATATTCATATTTAGTACTTTTACATTAGGAATCTTTGATGTAACTGTGGTAACAGTGTAGTGCAGTGGATGTTGTCATAACTTTATTCCTTGAAGCATCTTAACAGTGCCAGGGAGTCCCCTTAGAATGTCAAAAATGTCCAAACAACTAAATTCTGAAATTTTTGGCTGACACTAATACCCACCATATGAAAAAAGATTCATATTGGAAGATAGCCGGCTAAGGAAATTGCAATGATGAACATTGCACTCTTGGCAAGTGGTAATTCGCACATCATGAAATCAGCTTGTATTACTATAGTTTATGAAGGCAAACACTTGTTTTTAGTTAGTAATATTGAGCAACTCATGTGTGTATATTGAATTGGACAGATGGACCCTTGAAGCTTCTGGAGCATTGGAACTTAGAAGGAGTGCTTTAAAGGATGATTTTGAAGAGAAGGACGAAAAGGAAGAAGAGGATGAATAGGCTATGGACATAGATGCTGAGAAGGTTAATAGTTTTTATTTTTAATTCCCTTAAGCTGACCCATGTTTCTGAGGTTCTCATTGTTTAACTTGTGTGATAATTTTTTGGAATAGGATTATTATCGTGGTCGGAGTCCAGTAAGGGAAAGAGATGGACAGAAAGCGCGACAGCCACAAGTACAGGTTTATTATGCTATACCCTCTTTATTTCTGCCCATGGTTTTTCAACTTTGAGTTTTTTTTTTTAAAATAATATCACTTTAGAGTGTGAATATGACATCGTTTTGCTACTAGCAATGTTATAATCCATATTTCTATTTCCAATCATCTGATCTCAAGCATCATCCAATTCTCGAGATGTAATATCACCTCATTCAGGATTTAAATTTTGACTTCTTCATTTCTAGTAGATATTTTTCTAATATGCTGTGTATAATTTTTTATCATTGATTAATTCTTGTTAAAGCATTAGAATATTTCCTCTAAAAAAGATTTTTTTTTTTCCCGCTAGTTTGTTTGGTCAATCGTTTGGAAGCATTTGTTCATTTGTTGTTGTGCTTGTTTATTCTACAACATCTACTTTCTTACTACTGTGGCATGTAATGTTCCAGAGCCATTGGTAGAATGAAATGCTTCCTATAGTTATTCAAGATGACCCTGCCAGGTTTCTCTGTACTGATAGTGTACAGCGAGAAGTATGATGGGTCAAACAACTGCAATCATACATCTTCTTGGATAAAAAGCTTTTAATTTTACCTACTTCATTAAAAACATGTTTTCTTAGATTCAGTTACTTGTTAGTGATTCTTTAGAGGAACTCAACCACATTTTGTTAATTTTGATGTTGTGGAATCTAGTCAAAAGTAGATGAGTTGCATTTGAGGGAAACTCAATCGAGGCTCAACTATCTTTGATATTGTAGCCCCTCCTCTCATTTATCCTCTCCCCTCATTTATCGTAGCCCCTCCCCTCCTTTTTTGTTTCAGCTGCTGCTTCTAAGAGGAGTTTGCCTAGGGTGCATTATCATATCTTGCACTGGCCAAACTAATGTAGCTTTAGTAATTATTTTCTGACTCATGTTTCAAATAGACCATAAGAGTAATATGCTGGGCATGGAACAATATAAGAGTATTTTACAGTTTTATAGTTTTTTTTGTAATTTAACAAAGTTGCCGAGTTAACTTTTGTAATAACCAAGTTATGGCATAACTACTAGATTAATGTCATAGTTGTTTTAGCTGTTGAGTGACACCGTCACTTACAGGAGCACATAATGTCTTGTCACCTCAATAATATCTTCAATTTATTGAATTTGTTAGCGAACTAATAAGTCATAATATGTGGGATCACGCAAAATACCCTGACAACTTGTATTGTGAACGACTATGTAGCACAGACACTTCTATCATTGAGCCATGTCGTGTCCGAAATGTGTTGGACACACGTGTCGTGTGTATTTTTAAGAATTTGACATGTGTCCACGTGTCGTGTTCATTTCAATGTTACCGTGTCCGTGCAACATTAGTGAACGATTGTCATAAAGACTGATCGGTAGATCTTGTACATGTGCATTTTTCGTCCCTATTTTGGTTAATTAGAAAGACCTGTTTGTTTAGTATTATGTATGTGAGAGTTAGAAGGGCCTGTTTGCTTTTTCTCCATTTTTCTTCTGTTGAGTATTATTTTCTCCATTTATGATTGTAGTAATCACTTAATACTGTGTGGAGATGTTCATAAGAGTTAAAAGCTTGGTTCCATTGGCTCCTCCGGTCATATAAAGGCTTCCTCTTTCTTGGTGAATGAAACCTTCTGGGAAAAAGAAGCATTGTTGTTGAGAAATTTTCTGTGGTCAAGGCTCATTATATTATACACTTTTTACATGTTAGCCTTTGTTACATATCAAGCCTGTAGCCAAATTTTGTACCTTAAAACAAAGAAAGTAGTAAAGTTGAAACTTTTTGGGGCCAAAATTTGTTATTTTTGAATCTATTTTACTCTTTCACTGTTATTTGAAGAACTAAGATAATGTAGTAATCTAAATTCTTCCACCTTTTTGTTTGGTTGCCAGGGACAGGGATTACGAGTGGGACAGAGATTATGATCAGGATTATGGTAGGGGACGCGAAAGAGGTCGAGACCGGGATGGGGACAGAGACAGAGACCGTGGCAGAGACAGAGACAGAGGTAGAGAAGGGACAGGGAAAGGGACAGGGACCACCATCACACCGATAAAGATTATGGTCGGGATAGGGAGAGAGAAGGTAGGGAGAGGGACAGGAGAGACAGAGATTGTGGGCGGCGCAGGAGCCGCTCAAGAAGCCGGAGCCGCAGCAGGGATCGTGACCGTGAGGATGGGGACCATCGAAGGAAGTATGCCCGCAACAGTGTCAGTACCGTAGAAGGGATGCCGAGTGTTGGAAAATTATGTACGAATTACTGTCAAGCTATTTAAAATTAAACTTTCAAGAAGCAAGGTTTTAATTATCAGATATTGAGATCGTATCGGATGGGGTTGGGTTTTTATATATTGGAGATCGGATATCGGGGGAGATATCGGGGATATGTGCGTATATTGGGCGTTTATGTTGGACACTATATGTAATGAAATTTTGATAATTAAAAGTTGGTTTAGTATCATGGACATCATCTACCAAATATAAATAATGTAATATGCATGCAAAGATGAAAAAAAAAATTATACATTTTCACGTGGTCATGCAATAAATTAGATATTTTATATAGGGCAATATCTTGGGTAATTCATTGCCTGATATCGGGTTATTTATCGGTTGATATTTCAAATATCGGTCATTTTTTGCTGCAAACGATATAGGCGAACGATTTTCCTATATCGTATTGGCAGCAGGAAAAAAACGAGATATCGGTCGACTCAGTTGATATTTAAAACAGGGTCAAGAAGGAAGGAACTTTTCTTGTTTTAATCGAGGCGTGCAGAGTACTATCCTTAAGAGCAGATCGCGCCCTTTTGAGAGAGTATCTCGGTGCAGTAAGTTGATGGCGGTCTACCCTCCAGGATTCAACGATGGTTGACCCTACAGGCGTGCGCTCGCAATGCACAGTCTCTCGAACCACTCGGTTTTGTCTCCTCTAGAGATGCAGAGAAGCACAGAAGAGTTTGAGGAAATTTTTGAGGAGGAAGAAGATAATTGAGTTGTGTTTTTGCGAGCAGGGATCAGGTCCTTTATAGCTGATCAGAAAATCCTTTAGCAGATAACACAATCTTTAGACAGAGGAAGAAATTTTGTCTTGGCCAGAGTTCACTACAAAACTGGAGCAGAGAGCTTTCAACGGCTAACTCTGATCCAATGATAGGACATGATGCGAATCTCAACAGCTATTTCTGACCAAATTTGGTGACAAGATTTGAAGGGATTTGATTTTAATTTTAAATTCAAAAATAAAATTGGCAAAACTTAGCCTATTCGGGTCACACCCGCGAGGTTCTGAAACCTGGATTTGCACCCCCATGCGGGCACGATGCGGGCGCACATGTGCATTAAGAGATTTTTCGGACTCAATAACCTAATTTCTTTCACTGGGCCTCACTGGGATTGTACACGCACGAGCACCGCTGGTTTCTAACCCACACAACCCATGATGAGAGAGGCTTCATATTTAAACACTATAGAGTCTTTTCCTATCCAATGTGGGACTAAAAGAACTTTACATAATTTTGAAATACCCTCAAATACTAACAATCTCGTACTATTTCAAAATTAAAAAAGGAAGGATAATAAAAACGAGAGAGAGGAGGAATCAAATATAAAAGAAACATGAGAACTCAATGCCTCAATAGTGGTGACTTTAGGTCTATGAACCACTACCTAGGATATTTAGGTGTGTCCCACAAGAATTTGGTGAAATGTAAAGTTTCTATTAATCAATCTCCATGATTATGGATCATTAACCTTCTACCCACATATCATTCTCAGAACCGAGTTATTCGAAACGGGTTGGCGCGAATTGACCATGTGCCCTACCTAGATATTCATGAGCGCTCTAGAGAATATGTCTACATTCTCATAAGAAGCGGCCCCAGCTCCACACTCATATATGTAGATCCATCAAGTGTGCATTGCAATTAAACACACCACCCAATGAGAGTTATGGTAATCCATTAATAGCTAATGCTCATCCTTTGTACATTACAATTTGCACTATCTACATCATAGGAAGGGACTTCTCAATAATGAAATAATGATAGTGCATCACTAAGTCAACAAATGATTTGTTATTACCCATATGAATCTACTTCATGAGTTCATCAATCACATAAGTTGGGTTACTATCAGTTTTTAACTCTTTGTTATAGACATGAGTCTCATTCCCCTGGATGTATTCCCCACTAGTTTTCTCCCTAGTGGTTTGGTAAATGGATCACTTATACTAAACTCTGACCTCACATAGTCAAGAGATATGATCCCATCATCTAGCAGCTGCTTTACAATTTTATGTCTTAAGCGTATATGCCTAGTCTTTTCATTGTATATTTATTCTTAGCTTTAGCAATAGTACCTTGGTTATCATAATGAATATACACAGACGGAGCTGATCTCTTCCAAATTGGTATATTAATCAAAAGATTTCTGAGCCACTCAGCTTTAATACTTGCCTTTTCTAAGGTAACAAACTCAGACTCCATAGTGGAGCGAGCTATTTCGGTTTGCTTGGATAATTTTCAAGACACCGCACCTCCACCAAGTGTGATCAGATTCCACTTGTGGTTTTTAACTCATCTGAATCTGAGATCCAGTTAGCATCTAAGTATCCCTCTAAAACAGAAGGAAAACTATAATATGTCAAATTATAATTAATAGTTTCTTTTAGATACTTTAACACTTAATATAATACTGTCCAATGGTCCTTATTAGGAAAATAAGTATAACGACTAAGTCGTCCCACAACATAAGCAATGTCAGGTCGTGTATAATTCATCAAGTGCATTAAACTATCAATGATTTGGGCATACTCAGATTGTGAGACACTTTATTCTTTATTCTTTCTTAAGTGAATGCTGCCATCATAAGGTGTGAAAATAAGAGTGCAGTCAAAATAACCAAATCTCTTCAACATTCTTCTATATAGTGTCCTTGTGAAAGCATGATACGATTAGAATCTCTAGTTATTTTAATTTCTAATATCACATCAATTTCATCCATGTCTTTTATGTCAAAATTAGAGGACAAAAATGATTTCGTGTCATTTATAATTTCTAAGTTTGTACCAAATATAAGCATATCATCAACATATAAATATATGATAACACCAATATTATCCTCAAATTTAGTATAAATACATTTATCAGCTCATTAATCTGTTAACTATAGGAAATAAGAACACTATCAAAGTTATCATGCCCTTTTTTGGGTGCTTGTTTTAAATCATATAAAGATTTACAAGTTTGCAGACTTTGTATTCATTTCCAGTTGTCACACAACCTTCAGGTTGGTCCATATATATTTTTTCTTCTAGTTCTTCATTTAAGAATACAGTTTTAACATCCATTTGATGTATCACAAGCTTATGAATAGATGATAAGGTAAACAACACTCTAATAGATGCAATTCTAGTCACAAGAGCAAATGTATCAAAAGAATCAAAGTTATTTTTTGAGTGTATCCTTTAGTAACCAATCTATCTTTAAATTTATCCAAAGACTCATCAGGTTTAAGTTTTCTTTTAAATATCCATTTGCAACCAATTGGTTTTGCACAAATCAACAAGTTCCCAAGTGTTATCTGATAATATAGATTCTAATTTATTGATAATAGCCTCTTTCCAGAATGGAGCATTCGGAGAGGAGATAGTCTTTTTATAAGTGAGAGGGTCATCAACAACAAGAAATATAAATAAATCTTTATCAAATTCAGTTTCTTTTCTAACTCTTTTACTTCTCCTTAGTTCAATCTCTTCATTATCATCAGATTCTTGTACATGACTAGAGGATGAAGCATGAGAATGTTTATCTACATGGGTTTTCAATGAAAAAAATATGCTCAAAGAATTCTGCATTTTTAGTTTCAACAATAGTGTTAACCTCAATAACATTATTATCACTTCTAGTCACAAGAAATCTATATGAAGCACTATGATGTGCATAACCTATAAACATGCAGTCAAAGATTTTGGGTCCTAGTTTCTTTCTATTAGGTTCAGGTAGAAGAATTTTAGCTAGGTACCCTCACACTTTTAAATAGTTTAAGTTTGGTGCATGTTCTTTTCAGAGTTCATATGGGGTTATGCTAGTTTTCTGATATGATATTCTATTTTGAATATGATAAGCAGAAAGTATAGCCTCCCCCCACAGGTTTGGAGGTGTGTTGACACTTAAAAAAGACAAGATTCTTATTGGCCCGAACAATGTCTAAACTTGTTGACATTTACAAAAGACAAGTGACAGACAAGCTGACGACCATTTTTCACCCATCTCTGAGGGACAAGGAAGTAACTTGGACTCCACTGATCCAGCAAGCAGACAGTGAGCCCGGATTGCGTCTAAAACAGACCTCAGCAGGTCTAAGATGCTAGCACTTAGCATCACATGAGCCTTAAGGGATAGCCTCGCCTGAGAGGCTAAGATCATCCAACTTCGCCTTGAAGCCATTCAAAGCTCCACCAGGAGGCTAACTCATAGCTTCGCCTGAACTGCTGAAGCGCAACTCCGCAGAGAGAGTCAGCTTCGCCTGAAGCCATACGCAACTGTGCAGAAGGGTATGTGATAACTTCGCCACAGACGACATCTAGCTTCGCCGAAGAGCCTTCTTCTGACTTCGCCAGATACTGCCTCCAGCTCCGCTGTGAGTTCAAAGCGGGCAGTGCTGCTGCTTGTCTGTCATGGTCAACCTTTGGCCAATCAAATCTAATCGGATCAAGATCAGATCTAATCAAGATCAAATCTGAGATCTAATTTGGCAGTTGATTGCCACAATCTCTTGACTCTTCTAAAACGAGTAAGAGGATCAGGGAAAATCTTCCAATTATATGGAAAGAATCAAAACAGATCAGGAGGATCAACCGACCTGCTACTTCTAGCTTTGCAGAAGCTGATCCTAGCCTCGCAGCAAGGCTACTTTCCAGATTTAAACAGATTTGATTCAATTTATTTTTATATTTTCAAGGGACAATTATACCCCTGCTCTCCCTATAAATAGCCCACCAGGGGCACAAGAAAGAAAGGGAGGAGGCGATACGCAAGTGAGAGGACTCCACAAGCAGAGACTTCTTCACAACGCACCGTGCGCACAAACAGAGATCTATTCTCTTGAATTCAGAGACTTTTAGAGAATCACTTCTCTAATCAGGGTGCTGATACCCTAATACCTTCTTCTCAAGGAATCTCCGGAACCAGACGAGAAGGAATTCCTAATTGAAGGCGGTTTTGAGAAGTAATAAGAGGGTTCTACCAACCTTCTGTTTTCTGATTCCCCAAACCAGGCGAGAAGGGAATCTCATCGCTCGCATCGTCAAAGGGACAAAGTGGTCGCGCGCTGACCAGACTCCTATCGGCACACTTCTCCAGAATCTCTGAGGGATCTACTTGTAATCTTTTTTAAGAATACTTGTAATTTAGCTCCTCAACTCTTTTTATTGTAAGTTTTCCCCCCTTTGCAAATCAATGGAAAACAAGATGGCGACTCCGCTGGGGAATGAATTCTCCACTGCCGAGAATCAAGTGTCGCAATGCAACGAACAGACCTGCGGGTCTAACTCTGAATTCAGAAAAGTCGGTGCAGCCAGAGCCTCTCTGGCTAAATCTTCAAAGAAAGTCTCTGCGGAGACGGACAAGGCTATCTTCGAGCCTACTGTGGTTCTCTGGGGTAACAAGGAAGTGCGCCCGCAGTCCAAGTCCTTCACTTTCGAGAACATTGTCGTTCACTTCGACTAAGAAAAATTTGAAGAAGTCCTCTCTGGGGGTGGTCTAATGCTTCATGCACGAAAGCATAGGAAGGTCTCCACGGCTAAGGTTTCAGAACAGAAACCAGAAGCAGAATTCTGCCAACACCCTTCAGCCTCGCGTGTGGCTAATCAGGTTCCTTGCGAACCTAAGTATCCTCTGTCAAAGCGGATGTGGAGGCCTAAACAGAAGTCTCTGGCCAAAGCCTCAGGCGTAGCTACGCCAAAATCGCGCCTCTCTCGCGAAGAAAAAGGAAAGATGCCTGTCTGCTCCAACAATGCTGCCGGCCGCGAAGTCATGACGACAATCATACCGTCCGTCCAATTCAAGAGCGGCAACGCCTTGCGCCGGCCTCGTTCTCATGAGTGAAGCTACGCTACCACAGCGTACGCGCAGGGTTCATGGCCGCCAAGCTAGAACTGAAGCACTATTCAGTGCTAATCCCTTCTGCGGGGATAAAAGGAGCAGGACATCATCTTATATACGATCCAAAAGAGCCTCTGTGCTCGATTGTTTAGGCCCAAACGGGTCTGATTTGCGAGGATTCTTGACAAGTAAACGGAAGTCGAAATCTTTCCAAACTTCTTCCTCCTGTTGTCAACAAGTGGGATGTCAGTTGGTGACAGTCCACTCGGTCCATTGCCGGCTAGCACCAATCTTCGCCACTTCTCTAGGCCGGCGATCAGTTTTTGATCGGCTGTCGGTACAAGCCCCGATGAAGCATCGCAAAAGGAGCGTCTCGCGAGATCCACCCTCTGCATCCGTCAACATGACCGGAAGAGGACGAGAGCTACGCAGAGGAAGACAAGCATCTGACGACACCCCCTACAGCTCCCCAGATTCAGATTACAGTCCAGGCTTAGGCGAAGTCTTGGTGCATGAAGAAGGTGTTTTCCGAAACACCAGATCTAGGGTTGCGATACCCTATACTTATGAACAGTCGTCCTCCTCAGTGGCAGTAGCCTCGCCGCAACCAAAGAGAGGATCAGTCCAGTGGTCTGATGAAGAAGATAAAGACAGCGGGTATGCTTCTTCGGCGACAGTCAGCTCGGTGCGAACAGACAGAGCATCAGTCAACATGGCTGATAATGTTAACGACGACCTTCGTCGATGTTTGGAAGCTCAGGAGCAAACTTCCAAGACTCAGCAAGAAGCTCTGGACAACATTCAACAGATTCTCGCTCAACTCCTCAGTAACCGGAATAACAATGATGCCGGGAGCAATCACGACGAGGAGGAACATTTTAACAATGATCAGCCAAAGATCGAGAAATCCAAGGAGGGTTCTTCTTTAGACGCTGAAGTCCTTAAGGGCCTCCAAGCTCAAATCACGGCCCTAGCTCAAAGGGATGAGTTAAAGAAAGTGGAGACAGTTCGTCCTTACCCGTTGGAGTGGGATTCAGTGCCATACCCACCGAAGTTCAAACCACCAACATTGCATACCTATGATGGAAAGAGCTTGCCAAACCAGCACATCTACTATTTCCGTCTCAGACCGGTAATGTTATAGGCAATGACGCCATCATGGCTAGACTGTTCATTGGCACCTTAAAGGGGAAAGCATTTGATTGGTTCCGAAGTCTCCTCCGGGCTCTGTCAATTCTTGGATCGACCTAGAAACCCGATTCCTTTCTCGTTTCTATGAGGATGATACCGAGGTAACCATGGATAAGCTCCTCTCCACCGTGCAGAAGAAGGGCGAATATGTCCGTGACTACATTGAGCGATTCAGAAACCTGTCTTTGATGTGCCCAGCAGGGATGCCATTACTCATGCTCTTATAGACGTGCAGGCACAACTTCTTGGACCAGGTAGAAGTTCACATGGGGGCTGTTAAAGCCCACACCTGGAAAGAATTGGTCGAATAAGCTGAGATAGCCGAAAAGTCGGCTAAAAAGTTTGAACCCTCCACCCCTAAGGCCAAATGGGGTATGAACAATAAAGGACGTGGCGACATGGCGCAGTCTTCTCAAGCCAAAGGAAAAGAGACTATGTCCGTTGAATTGTCCTGGGACGTACAGTCAAAAGCCAAGAAGAGCTCCTTCAATAATCAGGAGTCTGAGTTCCCTCCAAAACAGTACTCTTTCAGAGACGATCAGGTAGTCACGATATTCCATTTGCTCCACAAAGGGAATAAAATGAAGCTGCCAGATGCTCGGCGTCCCAATGAAATAGGACGCACAAATGACCCCAAATACTGTCTCTACCACAGGATGATTCACCATCCTACCGACAAGTGCTATGTCCTCAAGGACAGAATTCAAGCCTTGATCGACGCAGGGGTCCTGACACTAAAGACAGAGAGCGTTTGGTAAGTTGCAAAACGTTTGCAAAATGCAAAAAATTTTGCAACTTTACATTTAAAGTTGTTTGGTTTCGTTTGCAAAATGCAAAATATAAAACACTTTTGCAACTCTTCTTTTCCCACTTGCAGTTGCTACAGTTAAATTTGTGGTCATGTAAATCTCACTTTTACACTCATATTTTCCCACTTGCAGTTGCTACAGTTAATTTTGTGGTCATATAACTGTCACTTGTAGTATACTTACAGTTCAAAACAGTTACTTGATAATCAATATATAATTAAATATTATTAAATATTTAATATTTTAATAGTATTCAATTTTTATTTAATTATTTAATTATTTTATATTTTAATCTTTAACTTTTTTATTGTTTTAATATTTAATATTTTACTATTTTAATTTAATATTTTAATTTAATATTTTATTATTTTATCAATACTTATTCCATTTTTTATTATTTTATTTAGAGTTAATATTTTATTAATATAACAGTATTATACTTTAATATAAAATTACTATATATTTAATTATTTATTTTTAATATAAAAATTACTTTATTAATATCATAATATATTTTATTATTATATTAATATTTTATTATGTTAATATTGTGATAATAATTTAGTATAATAATCTTATAATGATAATTTATTATTAAATTATAATTATATTTTACTTTATTAATTTTATATTTCTATAATATTACAATAATATTATAATAAAATTTATATTATAATAATTTTCAAGTATTTTTAATATTATAATATTATAACTATATTTTATTATTGTTGTAACATTTTTTAATATTTATATTTTATTAGTATTCTTAAAATTTTATTAAGGTTCTTTAGATTTTTTAAATTTTATATTATTTATTTAGTTAATATTTTAGTAATATTTTACTATTTATACTAATATTTTATTAATATTATTGTTATAAATATAATATTAAGATTATTAATTTTTATCTCAAATTTATTAATACAATTTAATTTGCAATAGTAGATTTAATTTAATAGTATTTATAATATTTAAATCACTGCTACAGTTAATTTTGTGGTCAACTTTTCCACTTGCACTTTTACATTACCAACCAAACACCGTAAAACACAATATACTTTTCCATTTACACTTCACTTTATCAACCAAACACCGTAAAACACAATATATTTTCTCTGCTACAGTTCACTTTTTCCATTCTCATTTTACGACTTACGACTTGCGACGTTTTGCAACGAAACAAATTGGCCCAGAATAGAAGAAAGTCACTGCCAATATGGTGACCCTCGAGTTCGGCCAAACCCCAAAGGTCACAGTTCCTGACGGGACTTATCCAGTCCCCCGTCACGACTGGAAGTCAAACATCCTGCGGCTAAAACTCAGGATAATAGAGGTCTTGTTCCCTTGACATTGGAGACAGGGAAAGTCATGTGGATACACCCAGACCTTGTCCAAGACGTACAGTGGGATTCAAAGAAGTCCAAATCGAAAGGCAAATCTTGCAATGTCATCTCCCTCCTGCCGGACGATGACAATCTTACGTCAGCTTCCCTCAGTGATTCTGAAGGAGAAAAGCATGCTTGCACAACGCAGGCCGATGTACCTCAGCCGACGGGTACTCGATTCGAAAAATCATACTTGAGGCAGTATGAGAAGTCCACTGACGAGATACAAGAACAAACAACGTCAGTACAAATACCAGCATCCGCTCCAGTTCCAACTAAGGGAAAGGAGAAGCCTAAGGAGATCCGTTTCGACCATGTCCTAAAGAAGCCTTCAGGCCCGGGGCTTGACACGCCCTTTCGTTTTGACATATTGGCTCAGCTGGCTAATATCCCAGCTCGTATTACAATACACGAGCTCCTTCGTCTCTCAAAAGAGACAAGAGAAGCACTCAGAGATGCACTGGCCAATTCAGAGTCATTCCTGACATGTATACCAGAGGTCCCTAACAATGACGCTCAGTCTTCTTGCCCAGAATGCCATCATTCAAAATCAAAGGTGCCCGCTATTACCTTCACAGCAGAAGATATGCTTCTCAAAGATAACAAGCACGATCGACCCCTGTACTACACCGGATACATCGGTTCAACATGCATTGAAAGGGTACAGGTTAATCCGGGTTCTGCACTTAGCATCATCCCCAAAAGGCTCCTCTACTTCCTCGGTATACCGCTATATAGGTTGTCCGCAACCACCACTACAATATACGGTTTCAATGCCGGGAGTAGTCATCCACTTGGAAAGATTCGACTCCGTTGCCGAATCGGGAGCCTGAAGTCAGAAGTGACATGCTATGTCATCGACGCTGACACATCATATAACCTGCTGCTGGGACGACCATGGATCCACGCCAACTGGATCGTTCCCTCCACTCTGCACTAGTGCTTCAAATATGTTGAAGATGACACGATGGTACGAACTGTCTTTGCTGAAAAGCAACCATTCAAAGGGGTGAAAAATTACTTCACTGACGCTCTCCTGTATCAGGAAACTGGTGAAACATTCAAAGAATCATTGCCAGATGATGATGAAAGTGGCAATGAGGCGGATTCAGAATCCGAAGCAGGCATGCCAGCCATTTTGATTGGTGAACCGATTATAGCATGTCTTAATAATCCCCAATGTAACACACCTTCTGAAGATGAATGTGAATGGGTAATTAATGATAATATTTCTTTCGATTATCCTGCGAGTGTTGGGCTGTTTGAATCCATTACGGATAGCCCTCTGCACATGCCTTTACATAAACCAAGTGCATCCGGTACACCTATGGAATCTGTAGAAGGGGCCGTTTTGGTGATCCCTCCATCCAAAGAAGGTCAATTACCAACAATATTCGGCAGAACTCAATCACGGGGACCCATGGCCGCAGATTTAAATTCAGACTCAGACGCTCCACAATTCTTCCATTACGCACAACCTGCGCGCCATATTATGAAGAAAATGGGATACGACCTAAAGCATGGAAAAGGCCTGAATTTTGGAAAAGGAAGGCGTAGCTTGCTGCGTAACTTTGTGCCAAAAGGGAAGCCTGCAAATTACTATGATAGTACATGCAGGGGGTTGGGATACGTTACACCCACATCGTCACCAACGGTTCAATTCACAAACGATGAACCAATTCCATCACATTCAGCCTCATCCTCGTAATGGCACTCAGATATTAGTGTGGGAGTGATGTTCGAGAATCTCACTGTTAATATGACTTCAAGCAGTCAATTGGAGCCAGCAGAGGCTACTAACGAGGAACCATGGGCCCAGCAATTAGATCTCCAATGGAAAAAGCGATTCGAACTGCGCGAACCACCTACTGAAGATAAGGTGATGCAGGTCAACTTGGGTAGTCAAGATCACCCTAAGCCCATCTTCATAAGTGAAAGCTTATCACTTACAGAAAAGGAAGAATTGATAATACTCGTAAGGGAGTATATTGACGTCTTCGCATGGAACTACGAAGACATGCCAGGACTTGATCCGCAAATAGCCATGCATCGTCTGAACATCAAGCCCGACGCCAAGCCAGACAAGCAGCAACAACGTCGGTTTCGCCCGAACATTATGGAGGCTATTGAAGCCGAAGTCCATAAGCTCATTGCATGTGGCTTCATACGGAGGAACAACATCCAGATTGGGTTGCTAATATCGTTCCCGTCCTCAAGAAGAATGGGAAAATACGGATCTGCATCGACTACCTTGATCTCAATACGGTTTGTCCTAAAGACGAATTCCTACTGCCCATCACCGATGTCATGATTGACAATACTTGTGGATTCGAAAGAATGTCTTTCATGGACGGCTTTTCAGGGTACAATCAGATTAAGATGTATCCCGACGACGAGAAGCATACTTCGTTCCGAACACCCTTGAGGGTATACTGCTACACCGTTACGCCCTTCGAGCTAAAGAATGCCGGAGCAACCTATCAGCGGGCAATGAGTACAATCTTCCGCGATCATCTCCGAAAAACGGTGGAATGCTATGTCGACGACATTGCTGTCAAAAGCCGCAACAGGATGACCATCTTCGTGACTTGAGAACAATGTTCGACATAATGCGGGCTCATCGACTGAAAATGAATCCGACAAAATCCTTCTTGGGAGTTTCGAGTGGCAAGTTCCTTGGGTTTATCGTTACATCAAAAGGAATTTATCTTGACCCAGACAAGGTCAAAGCCATTCAGAGCATGCATCCACCGAGGAACCTCTAAGAGCTTAGAGACTTGCAGGGTAGACTGGCTTATATCAGAAGATTCATCGCAAATCTCTCAGGCCGCTGTCAACCGTTCACCCGACTTATGAAAAAGGGTACTTCCTTTGTATGGGATCAAGCCTGTCAGGAAGCTTATGAAGATATCAAGAGATACCTCATGAAGCCTCCAGTCCTAGTGGCTCCTACTTCAGGGAAACCATTCTTGCTTTATGTGAAAGCTATGGACCATTTTCTTGGTGCCCTCCTTGCTCAAAAGGACGACAATGGTCACGAGCAGGCCATTTATTATCTCAGCAGGACTCTCATAGGAGCAGAATCTCGCTACAATCCTATCGAGAAAGAGTGTTTATCTCTTGTCTTCGCTGTTCAGAAGACACGACATTATTTGGTCGGCCAAACCATACATGTCATCTCCAGAGTAAATCCTTTGCGTCTTCTCATGACGAAACCAGGATCATTGAACTCAAGATTAGCTAAATGGGCGCTTCTTTTGTCTCAATACGACATGATGTTTATCCCTCAGAAGGCGGTTAAAGGCCAGGCCCTTGCAGAGTTCTTGGCTGCTCATCCAGTCCTAGAGAACTCAAAACTTCACGAAGATATTCCAGATGAAGTCTTCGAGTCTAATACAACCTCTGAGGAAGAAGTATGGCAGATGTTCTTCGATGGAGCATCACGAATAAGCCCTAAAGGCAAGATCATCGCCGGCGTGGGGGTTGTGTTTATCTCTTCACAAAATCACGTCCTTCCAAGAGCATTTTCTCTGACAGAATCATCCTCCAACAATGTAGCAGAATATAATGCTCTACTTATTTGCCTTCAGCTCGCCCATGGAATGGGGGTACGCTACCTTGAAGCTTACGGCGATTCAAAACTGATTATCAATCAGGTTAAAGGCGAATATGAGGTCCGCCACGAAGACTTGGTGCCTTATTACCACACGGTCATCGAATTTGCTAATCTTTTTGAAGGCTTCTACATCGGGCACGTGTCTCGATCTCAAAATACTAAGGCGGACGCTCTTGCTGCATTAGCAACAACACCAGCCTTGCCAGCCGACACCGAGTATCACCTCACAGTGGCAACTCGACATCTTGTATGCTCTAAGCATATGTTAAGAACCCGAGAGGTCTATAATATCTCAACGGATTTTGAGCCGAGAGATTGGCGATTTCCTCTTATCGACTATGCTTTACATGGTCTGCTGCCAGACGATCTTAAAGAAGCAGCATCTATCAGACGAAGGTCTCTTCGTTTCTACTACGATCTAACTCTGAAAACACTTTACCGTCGTTCATATGACGGTGTCCTCCTCCGTTGCCTTTCCAATTCAGAAGCGCAGGAAGTGCTTAAAGAAGCACACGACGGCATTTGCGGAGCTCATCAGCCAGGTCTAAAGCTCAAAGACAGGTTGCATAGGCTTGGATACTATTGGCCAACCATGATAGCCGATGCCATCCAATATGCACGAAGGTGTAAAGCATGCCAAATCCATGCGGACTTCATACACCAGCCTTCGGAGTTGCTCCACCCAACTGTTACTTCATGGCCGTTCGAAGCATGGGGAATCGACGTCGTAGGGCCAATCAGCCCTTCTTCGACAAGAGGTCACCGGTTTATCTTAGCAATAACCGATTACTTTTCAAAGTGGGCAGAGGCTATACCACTGGTTGAAGTCAAAACCTCTAACGTGGTGAATTTCCTCAAGCACCATGTCATCCATCGATTTGGTGTCCCTAGGCGGATCATTCATGATAATGGTCCCCAATTCATAAAACAAGTATTCTATCGGTTTTGCGATAAATACCGAATCCAGAATGTGGCGTCAACTGCCTATAATCCCGCCGCTAATGGCTTGGCGGAAGCATTCAACAAAACAATCATCAAGTTACTCAAAAAGTTTGTCTCCTCGAATAAGCGAGACTGGGACGAAAAGCTTGGTGAATGTCTTTGGGCATACCGAACCACGGTTCGGACACCGACAGGCAATACGCCTTTTTCCCTGGTGTACGGGTGTGAAGCAGTCATTCCATTGGAAATCCAGATGCCGTCATTACGAGTGGCTCTGACCACTAAAATCACATCAGAGGACAATGATCGGTTGCGTCTCCAAGAGCTCGAAGCCCTAGATGAGAAGCGACTACAAGCTCAATAGCATATCGAGTTGTATCAAGCTCGAATCTCAAAAGCCTTCAATAAGAAGGTCAAACAAAGAGTCTTCCAGAAAGGAGACTTGGTTTTAGCCGTCAGACGACCGATGATTGTGACGCACAAGACCAAAGGTAAATTTCAGCCTAAATGGGAAGGACCGTTTATAATAGAAACAGTCTATTCAAACGGAGCATACCGTCTTATGACTTCAGACGGCGACTTACTCATGATGCCGATCAATGGCAAATTCTTAAAGAAGTACTATCCTTGATTAAGGACCCTTCTTATGATCAAGTTAACACTATACCTCTGATCAAGACCTTCATACCCAAGGTACATGCAAAGAGGCATATTCTCTTCCTCCAAGCGAGATCATACAATTATAAACCAGTAGGAACCTGGTCATATACTGGTTCTCTCAAAGGAGAATCAAGGTTATACATACGCTAACCAGATGATCCAATATCCTTAACGATTAAGGATAGAGGAAAATGTTGGCCTTTAAGCCCAACATAAGTCCTCGACAACTCATCATGCTGAGGGGAATAGCATGGCTAGCCCAATTCAAACGGTAGTTGGTAAAGGCATATCAAACCCGTTGAGAGCTGAGGATTTGCTAAAAATCCTAAGGGACCTGTTCCCATTTGGTTCCCTCTCCAAAATCACTTACCAATTCTCATCCATAGAATGGTAAGTCCACATATACATTTCGCTGTTACGTTAACATTAAACTTATGACAGTGATTCTCTCGTTTCTCCCCGTAAAAACAAGACCTCCAAAATCACTTACCAATTCTCACTCATAGAATGGTAAGACCACATATACATTTCGCTGTTACGTTAACATTAAACCTATAATAGTGATCAACCTTGAGCTTGGTGGCGTTTCAATCGGTTACGTCATTGCGACCTCTGAACCGGCAGACAGCCAAGTCTCAATTTCGAGCTTGTTGACATTTACAAAAGACAAGTCTCAACCTTGAGCCTGTTGACATTTATAAAAGACAGGTCTCGATACTTGTTGACATTTACAAAAGATAAGTATCACCTTTCAGTCCGTCAAGGACTACCTTTAGCTTGGTAGCGTCTCAACCAGTTATGTCATTGCGACCTCTGAACCGACAGACAGCCAAGTCTCAATCTCGATACTTGTTGACATTTATAAAAGATAAGTATCACCAACCTTGAGCTTGGTGGCGTCTCAATCGGTTACGTCATTGCGACCTCTGAACCAGCAGACAGACAAGTCTCAATTTCGAGCTTGTCGACATTTACAAAAGACAAGTCTTAACCTTGAGCCTGTTGACATTTACAAAAGACAGGTCTCGATACTTGTTGACATTTACAAAAGACAAGTATCACAAACTTCGAGCTTGGTGGTTTCTCAACCAGTTATGTCATCGCGACCTCTGAACTGGCAGATAGCCAAGTCTCAATTTCGAGCTTGTTGACATTTACAAAAGACAAGTCTCAACCTTGAGCCTGTTGATATTTACAAAAGACAGGTCTCGATATTTGTTGACATTTACAAAAGATAAGTATCACCTTTCAGTCCGTCAAGGACTACCTTGAGCTTGGTAGCGTCTCAACCAGTTATGTCATTGCGATCTCTGAACCGGCAGACAACCAAGTCTCAATTTCGAGCTTGTCGACATTTACAAAAGACAAGTCTCAACCTTGAGCCTGTTGACATTTACAAAAGACAGGTCTCGATACTTGTTGATATTTACAAAAGATAAGTATCACCAACTTCGAGCTTGGTGGTTTCTCAACCAGTTATGTCATCGCGACCTCTGAACTGGCAGATAGCCAAGTCTCAATTTTGAGCCTGTTGACATTTACAAAAGACAGGTCTCGATACTTGTTGACATTTACAAAAAATAAGTATCACCAACCTTGAGCTTGGTGGCGTCTCAATCGGTTACGTCATTGCGACCTCTGAACCGGCAGACAGCCAAGTCTCAATTTCGAGCTTGTCGACATTTACAAAAGACAAGTCTCAACCTTGAGCCTGTTGACATTTACAAAAGACAGGTCTCGATACTTGTTGACATTTATAAAAGACAAGTATCACCTTTTAGTCCGTCAAGGACCACCTTGAGCTTGGTGACTTCTCAATCGGTTATGTCATTGTGACCTCTGAACCGGCAGATAGCCAGGTATCACCTTTTAGTCCGGCAAGGACTACTCGAGCTTGGTGGCTTCTCAACCGGTTACGTCATTGCGACCTCTGAACTAGCAGATAGCCAAGTCTCATTATTCGATCCAGTAAGAACTATGTTCTCAAGTGGCTGCAATACAACTTGGAAGCGACAATTCAAAAGATTAAACAAGTCGGAAATACGACAGGGGAGTCAAAACAAAATTACTTCTATTGATTCCGAAAAAAAGGGATACATGAAGGCACAGATATTACAAGCTATGATGGTGCTTCATAAGATTTGATCCGCCCCTCAAGAAGGCCAGACTTGCCTCCTGATTAGTCTCTAATTTTGCATAATTTTCATCACATTCTCATATTTATTTCATATAAAATTCTACTAATAAATCCTTACTTGCTTGATCCTAGGTCCATGGTCGGTAAATGAAGAAGAAGGTCTAAATCACCATTATTTGGTGATTAAAAGGCTTAAAAGATAGCTATTGACCTAGAGAGCTGACTCTGTCAAAATCAGGAGCGTTAGCCAACAGGAGGACAACAGCACAGCACGTAGCAGGCGGCGCCGCATGTGCCGCCCAAGGAAAGCCGCGGAAACGCGGCATTTTGTCGCGAAAACGCGGCCAAACCAGAAACCAAGAGATCCAGCCGACAGGGGGACAACCAAGCGGCACGCAGCAGGCGGCGCTGTGCGCACCGCAAAAGCATTGCCGTGGAAACGCGGCAAATGCCGCGTTTCCGCGGTCATGTGGGCGCGCGGCGGGGGACAACCAGGCGGCGCGTGGCGGGGGACGCTGCGCGCGCCGCCAAAGTAATGCCGCGGAAACGCGGCATTTGTCGCGTTTCCGCGGCAATACGGCCGCGCCGCGCGCGCCGCTTCGGGCCAGGGTTTGTCCCCTGGCCCCCTGTTCCCTTAGCGCCTATAAATACCCCCCTGGGGTTCCTGAGGAGGACGTATGCAGAGTTAGGAGTAGTTTCTCTTCTCCGTTTTGTATTTAGGGTAGTTTAGATTAGGTTAGTTCCTCTTCCTCCATTGTAATTTCCATTTTGTAGATCATGTAATAGGGAGAGAGAGTGGTACATGCTTGGAATGCAAGAGTGCTTGTATAGAAGGTGACAATCTATAAAAGGTGCTCTCTTTACCTCTCTATGTTTTCTTCTCTCTAATCTCTTTTATATGCGTAGCTAATCTTTTCTCTCATGGCACTAACTACTAACCACCAACTAGTTTAACTTCTTTTATGATAATCCACATGAATCTAATAGCCTCGTTTTGGCCTTGCTCTTGCAAGAGCCATTGATGGCTCATGATGATGGATCTAACTCTAACTTCCTAACCAGTAACTAGCTAACATTACTTTACTCCATGCTTACTTTTTTATAGTATTGATGGTTTAAGTGTAGCTTGAACTTTTTTGTTGAGTTGGGTTGTGAAGAGTTACATATGGGTCATACTTTGTAAAGCTCTTGAACCAAGGACTAGTGATTGCCAAGGAAACATGTGAGGCAACTATCACTAAGAGGTTAGCATGTTGGTGGAGTCATTAGTAGTTAGTAGCCATGGTTTTTCTTTCTCTTTCACTTTGTTTTAGACATAAAAACAAACCTACAAAAATCATTCTTTTCTATGTTTTTTCACTTCTTTGTATTTCACCGTACTTCTCTTTCCATTCTTTCTTTTATTTTCTTTTCATTCTTTATAAAGACTTTGAAGAACTTTTAACATAAACGTGAATCAACCGGTAAAGCTTTTATCGCCTCCCGTCCTTATGGATATAACCCGTATAGCCACTTCGCTACTACGGAAGAATCGCAAAAGCAGTAACTTCGACCCACACTCTATTTACTTATTTTTGTGCTTGCTTTTTGGCGATCAAATTTTGGCGCCGTTGCCGGGGATGGGAACGGTTTGATTTCACAAGTTTGTTAACTTTTCTTCTTTATTTTTTGGTGTGCAGGTTAAATTTTAGCATTGCAGAAGTCCACACTTGCTCAAGTGTGGTCGGGTAACTTCTTTACATTCTTATACTCTGCTGCTAATTTTTGTTTATATTACTTGTACATTGTAAATAATTTTAAGAAGTAAAATATAGAAATTGGATGCCTTAAAATGGTTTAGACATTTGCATCTAGGCACGTGTCAATTTTTTATTCCAATATACTGTATTTTATTCTTTTGTTGTTGTGATATTGATAGGAGGTGTATATATGGCATTGCATATAGTATAGGGACAAACACTTCAGTGATTTACTCGCTGTTTTGTGTTCATGCTTATCTATATTGCACACTTGCACAAATTTAACTAAGTACAAAACCCAAAACAAGATAAGGTGGGGAAGTTATTACCCTCCCTTGGCCCAAAATAACCTCCCCACTCACACAACCCAAGCCTTAATAAAAATTGCTAGACGTTGGCCCCTAGGGACATCTCGGACTCATTTAGGAGATTGACCTAAGGGGGAAGTTGTTAGAAGTTGACTCTTGTCAAATCGGTGTCTAAGGTTGGGGATTGAGAGGCGAAACCTCGAAGAACAGTGGTTTTGGCATAATTAGGCCCGTTGCTACGGCACAGATACCTCCCACTGATCTTGCCCCTACTTGGCCGATTAACTCGTGGTCAGCGTCCGACAATATACCCCCCGTGGACAGTCTAACTAGTTAGGAGTCGTCTAGGTCTAAGTCAACCCTAGCATATGCTTGTTTTCTTTTTCTTTCTTTGTTTGTTTGTTTGTTTTCTTCTTTTTTTGTAAATTGTGATATGGATTTTAACAACAATAATTCTTTCAATCATAATATGAATCCATATTTCACACCGATCTCATTTGACTCGGATAACTCTGACTCGGCAATGTACAACATGAACCAAACACTATATGCCGAGTTGGGATTATCCGACTCAATATGACCCATATCCCCAACCATATGACCATAATTTTCAAAATAATTTCAACTCTTCGCAGAGTTCATGGGGATTCACCTACCCCGAGTCTAATTTTCAACCATCTTGTCCACAATTTTCACAATATTCATTCCCCAATTTTGATTCATATACTCCTTTTCCTGAACCACCCGAAGAAAAATCATCATTGGAAAGGAGTATAGAAGAGTCCCTACAACAAATGCAAAATTTGCTCAAATCACAATCCTTCCCACATCAAATTCCACATACTTCTTTTCTAGAGCATCCAATTGAAGACGAATCTGAGCTAGAAAAGCGTTTGGAAGTCTTTTGTGATAAAGTGCAAAACATGTTGGGCTCCTCATCTCAACCAAATTTTCAAGAGTCCTACTCATCCTTTCCAGTCTCACCTATTCAAAATGAACAACCATCAGTACTGGACTTGAGTATGGAACCCTTGCGTGAGTCCGAGCATCAATTGCAAAATCCGATGGACTCACAAATCCACCATAATTTCCAAAATCAACTTCCATACTCATATTTTCAAGAACCAATTACAAAGAGTATGGAAGACATGATTCCGAATCCAAATTCTGTTACACGGCCTATCAGTAGGTTAGATTCACTTTTGAGCGAATTGATCACTGAGAGTGAGGAAAGCCTTTCTTGTCAACCTTTGACCGATTCTTATATCCCTAACTCTACTGATTGGACCCATGAATCATGTCATTTTGGAAATCCAGATTCAATTTCAGCACACACATTTGAACTTGACTAAACTCCAAGTTATGAAAGTCACCTGGACATTCTGGCAAGTTATCACTTTCCTGAAATTGAAATCGAACCTGAAAGTGATCCTGAACCTCAAGTAGATGATTCCTTTTTACTTTTTGATTCAATAATGACCCCGATATCTTTACCAGATTCTTTCTCTATTCCGGAGTCAACATTGAATCCTGTGCCAGTACACCGTGAAATAGAATCACCAATCTCTCCTGATCACACTTCATCATTGGGAAAGTGTGTGAATATCAATTCTTTGGTTTGGACCCTGTTTTGACCCAATTTCGACTCTCATTGTTGACTCTCGACTTGATCTGAGTCAACTTCCCGAGTCGGTATCAGTCCTGTTCCATTTGAGTCCAAATCACTCATCTCTCAAAATCACACTTCATTGTTAGACAAGACTGTTGAAGAAAATGACTCAATAATTATTTTTGAAACTTGGCCATTAGATAGGGATAAAATTTTCAATAAGACCATTCAATCAATCATCCGTTTATTGGGTCATATTAAAAAGGTCCTTGGTGGATTTCTGGATGATCCACGATATGTTGATTGGGTCGCCACGCTTGGCCTAATCCGACCACCATCGGAACCACCCCCTTGAGGTAATTTTCCTTCCCTCTCCATTTGTTTCATGTATTTACACATTCACGATGCATTGCGGACCATGCATGAGATAAGTGTGGGGGAGGGTTTACTAACGTAGTTAGTTTTATATTTTCTTTCTTTTACACTTCTTTTTAAATATAAAAAATCTTTTCTTTTACAAAACTTTTTTAAGAGAAATAGTTTTTGATTTATTTTTAAGAAAATTAAGATTATCTTAGGAATTAGGAAGACCTAAAATTATGAAATTTTAAACCAAGTCAAAATAATAGATCTTGTTTAAATTTTAGGATAAGAAAGTAAAATTGAAAAGATAATTTGATCTTAATTTGTTGCCTTAGAGTTATGCACTCCACACTTACACAATTTTTGGGATTGAAACAAAGACTGAAATGCCATAAATATATATATATATAAAAAAAATTCACTTATTGGAGGTTGGTAATTATGCCTCAGGAAGCATAATTATTCATACCTAAAATGGTGAACAAAAAATAAAATAACCCCCTTTAGTTTTATGTCCTTGTTTACTCGAGTCCTTAAGTCCGAGGGATGTTTTCTCATCTGGTGCCCTAAGACCATCTGGTTTGGGAGCCACCGGCTAAAGGCTCACTACCCGGTAAATAAGAAAGCCTAAGAAAACTAAGGGAAGAAAAAAATATATATAATAAACAAATAAAAATATATATATATTAAATAAATTGCATGAAAGTTTTAGTCGATATCCCAAAAATCTTCACAGTTCACAAAGTACATATTTTCTAAGAGTTTTATAAAAGATCAAAGAGTCAATTCAATTTTAAATTCTTACATTTAATTTATAACAAATTTTGCATTTCGACTTAGTTTAAGGAAGATTAATTTCTGGTTAACCTATGACCTTAGATCACTTATATTTTCGCAAAAATACTTCAACACTTCTCTCTATTTCAAAAAATGCATTTTTAAAATACTAACATTTGATTTCTTTCTTTATGGATTTTGTGGGTGTAATCTGCTGAAAATCCTCAGGAGACAAAACTCCTCCTCTAGGGGAAACTTAGAGGTTTAACGGCTTGTTGCACATGCTCAGTGCAATCGCGTCACCTGCGAAAGTGGTGTAATAATTTTCTTAGTTTTTTGTTTTACTCGGGACGAGCAAAAGATAAGTGTGGGGGTGTGATTAGTCTCTAATTTTGCATAATTTTCATCACATTCTCATATTTATTTCATATAAAATTCTACTAATAAATCCTTACTTACTTGATCCTAGGTCCATGGTGGGTAAATGAAGAAGAAGGTCTAAATCACCATTATTTGGTGATTAAAAGGCTTAAAGATAGCTATTGACCTAGAGAGCTGACTCTGTCATAATCAGGAGTGTTAGCCAACAGGGGGACAACAGCGCAGCACGCAGCAGGCGGCACCGCACGTGCCACCCAAGGAAAGCCGCGGAAACGCTGCATTTTGCCGCGAAAACGCGGCCAAACCAGAAACCAAGAGATCCAGCCGACAGGGGGACAACCAAGCAGCGCGCAGCAGGCGGCGCTGTGCGCGCCGCAAAAGCATTGCCGTGGAAACACGGCATTTGCCGCGTTTTCGCGGTCATGTGGGCGCGCGGGGGGGGGACAACCAGGCGGCGCGCGGCGGGGGACAACCAAGCGGCGCGCAGCAGGCGGCGCTACGCGCGCCGCCAAAGTAATGCCGCGGAAACGCGGCATTTGCCGCGTTTCCGCGGCAATACAGCCGCGCCGCGCGCGCCGCTTCGGGCCAGGGTTTGTCCCCTGGCCCCCTGTTCCCTTGGCGCCTATAAATACCCCCTGGGGTTCCTGAGGAGGACGTATGCAGAGTTAGGAGTAGTTTCTCTTCTCCGTTTTGTATTTTAGGGTAGTTTAGATTAGGTTAGTTCCTCTTCCTCCATTGTAATTTCCATTTTGTAGATCATGTAATAGGGAGAGAGAGTGGTACATGCTTGGAATGCAAGAGTGCTTGTAATAGAAGATGACAATCTATAAAAGGTGCTCTCTTTACCTCTCTATGTTTTCTTCTCTCTAATCTCTTTTATATGCGTAGCTAATCTTTTCTCTCATGGCACTAACTACTAACCACCAACTAATTTAACTTCTTTTATGATAATCCACATGAATCTAATAGCCTCGTTTTGGCCTTGCTCTTGCAAGAGCCATTGATGGCTCATGATGATGGATCTAACTCTAACTTCCTAACCAGTACAAGCTAACATTAGTTTACTCCATGCTTACTTTTCTATAGTATTGATGGTTTAAGTGTAGCTTGAACTTGTTTGTTGAGTTGGGTTGTGAAGAGTTACATAGGGGTCATACTTTGTAAAGCTCTTGAACCAAGGACTAGTGATTGCTAAGGATACATGTGAGGCAACTATCACTAAGAGGTTAGCTTGTTTGGTGGAGTCATTAGTAGTTAGTAGCCATGGGTTTTCTTTCTCTTTCACTTTGATTTAGACATAAAAACAAACCTACAAAAACCATTCTTTTCTATGTTTTCCACTTCTTTGTATTTCACCGTACTTCTCTTTCCATTCTTTCTTTTATTTTCTTTTCATTCTTTATAAAGACTTTGATGAACTTTTAACATAAACGTGAATCAACCGGTAAAGCTTCTATCGCCTCCCGTCCTTGTGGATACGACCCGTATAGCCACTTCGCTACTACGGAAGAATCGCAAAAGCAGTAACTTCAACCCACACTCTAGTTACTTATTCTTGTGCTTGCTTTTTGCCGATCACCTCCCTATCATCGGCAGCCCTCACAAGAGCCTGCGACCTTAGCTTAGCCTCGTTAAACTCGCTGTCTGGGCCAAGCGAGATTCAACTTCAGCCAAGGTTGCCCTTTGAGCCAACTCTTGCCGCGAAAGCTCATCACTCTGAGCCTTGAGTTGCTCAAGCCGCACAGTCTCTTCAAGACGTACAGGTTCAGCCTTGGATAAGAGAAGATTTGCCTTCCTGATCATCTCCTTGGCCTTTTCAATTTTATCTTCAGCATCAAGAAGAGCACTCTTAGAAGCATCTATGGCGTCCCCAAGCTCTACTTGCCTTGTTTCTAAGGATTTCAAGTCAGAAGAAACGGTCCTTAGCAGCTTCCTGAGCAGCAAGACGGGCTTCATGCATTTGAGCGACAAGGTGCGCAAGCTGCTCATCAACCAAAGACTCCAGGTCCGAACGGCCGAACGGCCGAGACAGCGCCATTCCTCTACGTCCCTCTCAAATTGGTCTACCAGAAGCTCTAATGCAGCGGCCTGGTTATCTCCTCCGAAGTCCTGGATATTCTCAATACTGCGGGAGAGGACCACCTTTAAAGTAGAAAATGGCATAGTCGAGCCTTTCAAGACCAGATCGATGGATCGCTTCAAGTTTTTATAAAGCTGTCGACTATCTCAGCTACAAATTCATTTTCAGCCTCAATCGCTCCTGACAGATGGGCAGCCTCTGAAGATTCCACCGACTTTATTGACATTACTGTGGAAGGAATAGTAGAAACACTGGTTGCAGCAGCATGGCAGGTCATCGGTGATCTTGGCGGAGTCCTCATTGAAACCAGTACACTAGCCACAACCGAGGTAGGACTAGTGACCATTTCCTGGACAGCAGGCTCAACCACCAGCGTTGGGGAATTAGGACTTGTAATCACCCTCAGCTCCGCACCTGGCAAAACTGATGGCACCTCACTTGTTGATATAGTTGGGAGTGAAGTTGCCTCCGTGACTACCATCCCTTCAACCTCTGCTCCTCTGGCTGGCTCAGGCCGATAAGGGGGCAGGTCACCATACAAAGCATCCAACACAGCAGCATCCACCGCGGTCGAAGTGCTCATGTCACCCTTGGACCCCTCGGGAAGATCGGTTGGCTCCTTTGAAGTTGACGCACCCAGAGACGGAACACCTGCAACAAGATTGTGTTTAGGCATGACACAACAAATAGTAAAAGTCAAAAAGCCAAACCAATACCAAAAGATGATGTCTCAATCGTCTTGGCGGCCACATCAGTCTCTACGGGCTCCATCGGAAAATCTTTGGCAGAGTCAACACGGACAGCCGGCTCACCTTCGCTCGCCGAACCCTCCGTGGTCCACCCAAGGGAGCTAGAAGTTTCGGAACTTCCCTTCGAAGTCCCGGCGCCCGAAGGACCAACGTCAGCTGCATTGCCTCCGGATTCTTCTGAGACGGCAAAATAGCCAGCCTCATCACCCTCTTTATAAGTGAACAGGAGATCATAATGTTCCCCTTGTTCTTCGACGGCCCTAGCTCTCGGGCTTGTCACTGCCTCAGTTCCTGTATCACAAAACGAATGATGAGCTATCTAAAACACATATAAGGTATATTACAAGGACGGAGCTGATCTTACCCAGGTCCGGAGCAATTTCGCCAGTCGCCGGTTCAGCAACTGACGGTTCAACTACTAATGGGACAAGAGGAGGAACCGCCACTGATGGTTCGCCCTCTACAACAACCATAGGAGCTTGGCGACGGGCTTCTTCACCAACTGCTTCCTACGAGACCCACCTGTCCGTTTGCGCTTAAGAGGAACGTCGGGATCCTCCTCCTCCGCCTCTTCTACATGTCTTGGGGGAGCCGTCCCCATCACACCAGAACCAGCTGCAGGAGTCTCTCGGCACCTATCTCCGCTTTGAAGCGGGGACTTTCCGCATCCGAGGCTTCGCTATCATTGACGGTAACGAATTCTTCTATGCCCGGGACGCGAACCCTCTTACCTTCCTTTTTCTCAGAGACCTTCCGTTTTAGCCGCTGAGAAATTAACTTCACACCAGAATTGTTAACAGTGAATCCGAGGGGTGTGGAGTTGGAAGTCGCATACCACTGGCAGAAGCTCAGGGTCGTTAGAAGGTTAGGTGTCCTCAACGGCATACGCAGCCGCGCCTCGGTACAGCCTACAATGAAGAATCGCCAGGCTCGGGCTCCATCAATGAGGCTCCCCATGAAGGCCAAATTGAGATTTGGGTTGCCCATGTACAGTTGGTCATATCCAAACTGTCGAGCAAACCGACTTGGAACATAGGCTCCAAGTAGCAGGTATCCCCGCTTCTGTATAATAAATGTGAGGGCCGAATGCTGACCAGCCACTCAAAAATTCCCGGCTCAGGGATGTCTGCCCTTCCCCCACGTCTTTGAACTCCTCATCATAGCCTGCATCCCGAATGTGGGGAAGCAGTGGAAAAGACTATAGACGTCATAGCGACGCACCAATTTACGGGCCTCAGCCACGTAAGTCTTTTGCTAGGAACATCCTTCGAATCGGCGGAGAAGCGCTATTCGAACACCTTCAGGGGGTCCTCTTCAGCTTCAATCAAAGAAGGACAGTGCAGGGCAAACCACGCCATCAAATAAGTGTACGGCAGACCTACCCTGGGGTTGGGTCCGTCGCGGGGTAAAACATCCCCTTTCCACACTTCGTCGTTGGCGGCCTACAGAAAGCCTCCGTTAAGGCGCGAAGGCCTCTCTGGATACAACACACCATGGCCGGAAGAAGTCCCAGGAACGACCTGTAAGTTCACCTAGAGGGGGGGTGAATAGGTGATGGCTAATCTAATGGTCACTTAATGCCAAATAATGCGGAAGTAAAAACTATTATGACCTAAACTAAATTCTTACACTAACACCACGTATAACATAAGAGCGTTGCCGAATTCCCCGTGAAGGGCTCTGGACAAACTCCTCTAGATTCCCCTAGATAAGGGTTGAGGTGCCGCGTTGGCTCTCTTGGTTGAATACAAGTGTTAGCAAACAAACCCAAGCATATACAATATGAGCACACAATATATCAAGCATATAAAGAATAAACACAATGTAAGTATGCAAATATAGACAAGGAGATAGAGAGAAAGAGAGTGAGCAATCGCAAACACAAGGGATTTGTTTCGAGGTTCGAGCACACTTGCTCTACATCCCCGCCTTCGACACACGAAGGATTTCCACTATGCTTGATCCCAATGGATCACTCCTCGGTGCCGCAACACCTACAATCCCTCGGACTCTCTAGTCCCGTACACACGTAAGCCCACCGGCTCGCCGAGGCTGCACCTCAAACCAAGAGTTCACACACGAACTCTAAACCACCGCGAACACACTTGTCTGTCTCCTCAAAGAAACAAGAAAGATCTCTTGGTGATCTAAACACTTTGATCACCAATAAACACTCTCACTACAACACACCTATAGAATGAATAATCAATGGATAGCTCAAGTGTGGTGTGAGAAAACAAGGAAAGAGATGGTGGAGAAAAACTCAAAGAATCACTTTAAACACTCTTGATAAAACTCCCCTTTTGATTGGAAGTATTAGCTCTCAAATTAGTGGAGAAAACTCTTTTAATAAAGTGGGAAAAACTGGCTCAAAGTCCACGAGAAATATTGGAGAAAAATAATGCCCAAACCCCCAAATTTATAGGGCTAGAAAAACTAGCCGTTGGGGTCTGTCAGGCCTGTCGGTCGACCGGCCAACGGTCATATTTCAGACCGTTGTGCCATCGGTCGACCGACCGACCGACCGAGGCAAGGATACAGAGAGTAAACTCTCTGTCCGGTCGGCCGCCCGGCCGCCCGGGGCCTTTCCAGAGAGCAGAGCTCTATGGACGGTCGACCGGGTCGGTCGGCCGGCCCTCCTGCCAGAACTGGTTGTGCACGTCCGTGCACGTCGGTCGATCGGTCGGTCGACCGGCTGAAGCCAGGTCAGGTCTGAAATAGGGATTAAAAACTTGGTCTTTTTGGCTCACTTAAAATCCCATAAAATACTGAAAAATAAACAAAAATAGTTTTGATGTTATACTTTGTTAAACAAACATGCTTGCACAAAATCAAGGCATGTTACAAATGTTTTGAACTATTTTTGTAACTTGAAAAATATGCTCAAACTAAAACAGTATTTTTCAAAACTTATTTTTCCAAAACTTCTTCATGATACAAAAAATAGATATTTTGAATTCATTAAAGCATAGTGTGTATGGATATGATCCACTACACAAATAAGATATCTATGTTTTTGACATTAAGCATTTAACATGGTTTTGGTTTCAAAAGACATGTACATAAGAAATTCCAAAAATCAAACATGTATTTTTCTAAAATAGAAAATCTTTTGTAAAAACAAAACTATCAAGAGTGTGTGTGTGTGTGTATGTACTTGAGCAATCCACCAACTACTCTATCCTTTACATTTTATCTAAAATAAAATCTTCTAAAAACAAACCTAGACTCAAGTCTTCATCTTCTTGAAGTCTTCACTTGAAGCCTTCTTGACTTGGTCAAAACACCGTGCTAGCTCCAAAACTTGACTTCAAATCCTTTGTTGAAGCTATGCACCTACTAAGATCTTGATCATGAATCTGTCACTAATTAAATACAAGATCATTAGTAAACATAACTACATGAGTTGATCATCATCAAAACTAGAGTGATGGGCCTTCGGGCCAACAATCTCCCCCTTTTTGATGATGACAAAACTCATGAGTTATATATGCATGGATTAAAGTAAAGCTTCAAGAAGCTCCCCCTTAACTCATGCATAACAAATAAACAAATAAATATGCAATGTATGCTCATAAACATGTATGCAAATCTAGGAGATAAACATGCTAACAAGTATAAACAAATCAAATTCTTTTTCTCCTATTTGCAAAACAAAACATATATGCATAAACAATCCTTTTTCACAAAATATGCATATAAATCCAAAATCTTTTTCTCCCCTTTTTTGTCAATCATTAACAAAGTGGTAAAACAATCAACAAATTTTTCTCCCCCTTTTTGTCATAAACAAAGAACCAAGAAGGGGTGTAAACAAATAAGTCAATAAAAGTTTATATGTGATATACATTCATGAAGAGGAAGACGCTAAGTTAACTTCCCTACATATATGCATTACATGAAAGAGGGATGACAAGCCCTAATTTACATAACGCATAATATGCAATGCATAAGAGGAGATGTGAAGCTCCCCTACACACGTGTACCACATAAAGAAGAGTTGTCAAGCTCCTCAATATACAATACACTCAACATGAATCTATATGTAGAAGAGATGTTAAGCTCTCCTTGCATACAGACAATACAACTTAAAATTTTTGAATTTTTCTTATAAAACAAAATTTTGAATTTTCTCAATAAACCAAATCTTGAGAATTTTTCTTAAAATTTTTATTTTCTTATCATAAACAACTTTGTGCTTTAAGCAAAAGTGAACCAATTGAAAGTTAAGCACATTAAAATCATATATATGTATGAAAAAATGAGTATACCAATTGACATTGATACATATATAAGAAAACAAAATTGAGTATATACAAATATAGAGTCAAATTGATACCAATTGAAACGATTCAATGATACCAATTGAAACAATAATAGGTCGTGTGTATATCTCATAAACATTGAAGAATAAATAACTAGTTAAATTAATTTTTGAAAAACTAGTTAAAGATCCTTCAAAAACATGAAACCAAATCATATGTTTTTTATAAATCATACTAAATACACAAAATTTTACACTCATAGTCTATAAAGCTCAAAAATATGTCCATGAAACTCAGTCATGACAAAAATAAAGTGTGAGTGTTCAAAAATCATGTAATTAGTATTTTCATGAAAATAATCATTAAAGCTCTAAAAGTGTGAGTATCATTTTTAAATCATAAAAAAAATTCATTTTTTATCAAACAAACATGAAAATTCATTTTACATTAAAACAAAACACACTTCTAGGTATATGTATGATTTATCCAATCCTAACAATACCATACATATCCTAAACATAAAAGAATCTATTAATGATGTTTGCATTAAGGCAAGAGACTCACGGGTATACATGTATATTTATTAGATTTGAATAAAAATGCATATACATGAAGTAAAACATGAAAATTGGCAAAACAAATATAATGAAAGAATCATCAAAACTAGCCTATATATGTGCATATAGTGGGTACAAATGAGCATGAAATGCAAATATATATAAATCAAATGTAACTCACTATTTGTACATGAATAATACAAGTTTTGATAAAAACTACATCTAAGCATGTTTTTTACCACATGAAGCACATAAGAACACAAACATGAACATGCTAAGAATATGATATATGTAAAAAGTATGTACATAAAAGTAAGAGTTTAGAGATTGTTACCAACTCCAAAGCTCCAAGCATGGTGGTCTTTCCCACCAAAACCTCCTTGATAGCGGTGCTCCAAATATGTGTCCTTTTAGTTCAAGTGCACCCACCATCAAGGCACCAAATCTCTCACGTTTTGTGAGAGCCTTCACCTACATCAAATACACAAGGTGGGAAATTTGGTACCCATATTTTCTTGGGTCCTTTGGGGTTAGTCTTGTAAGGAACCTAAAAATTTTTATTATTAGCAAAATTAAAATGATGCAACTTGTCATAACAAAATTTTGCTAAATGGCCTTTGCGGCCACAATGTGTACATATGTACACCTTAGTATGCTTATGTGTAGGAGTGTGATCATGACGTGCAACATAAGCATATGCATGATGATGTGCATGATCATGTGGAGCTTGTTTCTTTGAAAACAAGGACTCCAATCTAGTGTGGTTAAATGCACATGAGCTCAAAGTAGAGCTCAAACTATCCATTTTATTTTTTAAAACATTTATCTCATTAGTGGTGGCGTGTAAAGCATGATGAGATAAAGAATCATTTTTCTTTTTCTTTTTCAAAACAAATCTTTTTCTTTTTTCACAAATTTTTTCTTTTTAAAGACTTATTTTCTTGCAAAACAATTTCCTTTTGTTTTTCCACCAAAATCATTTCATTTTTCAAACTAGTATTTCCTTCACATAAATCATTCAATTTTTGAGAACAAGGAAACATTCTCATTTTTCAAATCTTTATTTTCTTTTTTTAAGCATGCAATGTTACTTCTAAATGAATCATGTTCGATATGCATGCAATCAAGTTTCTTTTTCAAATTTTTATTATCTTTCTTAATCATGTCATATTTCTCAAGCAATAGTTGATAAAAAGAAGTGAGCTCATCATATGACATGTCTTCATCGTCTAACTCGGATTCGGTGTTTACCTCAAGGGGTTATTCCCTTGGACCATATAGCACTTGTTGGAGATGTCGCTTCCAACATCCGAGTCACTCCCCGCATAGTATTGATCATTTTTGCCAAGGAGAGAAGGGTGTTCCAAACTACAAAAGCCAAATCAAGATTAGCAACCCTAGATAAATAAATATCATTTAGGGTAGATCTTAAAGCATGTAGGGCTTTTGTATTAGCCTCAAAATTCTTACCATCTAAACAATATGCATTATTAGTAGTGGCAAGATAAACATGAAACCTAAGGCCTTGAGGTACAAGGACATCTTAACCTTCCAAATGTGGATGTTAAGAATGTCAAAAGTGGGTGGTGACATGAAATCCATGGTGTGTGTACAATATTGTGATTAGCCTAAAAATGAGGATCTTTAACTCTAGATTGTAAGACCCAAATTCAGAGCACTTGGCTCTGATACCAATTGTAAGTTCACCTAGAGGGGGGGTGAATAGGTGATGGCTAATCTAATGGTCACTTAATGCTAAATAATGCGGAAGTAAAAACTATTATGACCTAAACTAAACTCTTACACTAAACACCACGTATAACACAAGAGTGTTGCCGAATTCCCCGTGAAGGGCTCTGGACAAACTCCTCTAGATTCCCCTAGATAAGGGTTGAGGTGCCACGTTGGCTCTCTTGGTTGAATACAAGTGTTAGCAAACAAACCCAAGCATATACAATATGAGCACACAATATATCAAGCATATAAAGAATAAAGACAATGTAAGTATGCAAGATATAGACAAGGAGATAGAGAGAGAGTGAGCAATCGCAACACAAGGGATTTGTTTCGAGGTTCGAGCACACTTGCTCTACATCCCCGCCTTCGACACACGAAGGATTTCCACTATGCTTGATCCCAATGGATCACTCCTCGGTACCGCAACACCTACAATCCTCGGACTCTCTAGTCCCATACACACGCAAGCCCACCGGCTCGTCGAGGCCACACCTCAAACCAAGAGTTCACACACGAACTCTAAACCACCGCGAACACACTTGTCCGCCTCCTCAAGAAACAAGAAAAGATCTCTTGGTGATCTAAACACTTTGATCACCAATAAACACTCTCACTACAACACACCTATAGAATGAATAATCAATGGATAGCTCAAGTGTGGTGTGAGAAAACAAGAAAAGAGATGGTGGAGGAAAACTCAAAGAATCACTTTAAACACTCTTGATAAACTCCCTTTTGATTGGAAGTAATAGCTCTCATATTAGTGGAGAAAACTCTTTTAATGAAGTGGGAAAAACTGGCTTAAAGTCCACTAGAAATCTGGAGAAAAACAATGCCCAAACCCCTAAATTTATAGGGCTAGAAAAACTAGCCGTTGGGGTCTGTCAGGCCTGTCGGTCGACGCCCGGTCGACCGGCCAAACGATCATATTTCAGACCGTTGTGCCATCGGTCGACCGGCTGGCCGACCGAGGCAAGGATACAGAGAGTAAACTCTCTGTCCGGTCGGCCGCCCGGCCGCCCGGGGCCTTTCCAGAGAGCAGAGCTCTCTGGACGGTCGACCGGGTCGGTCGGCCGGCCCTCCTTCCAGAACTCGCTATGCACGTCCGTGCAGTCGCACGTCGGTCGACCGGGTCAGTCAACCGGCTGAAGCCAGGTCAGGTCTGAAATAGGGATTAAAAACTTGGTCTTTTGGCTCACTTAAAATCCCATAAATTACTGAATAATATACAAAAATAGTTTTGATGTTATACTTTGATAAACAAACATGCTTGCACAAAATTAAGGCATGTTACAAATGTTTTGAACTATTTTTGTAACTTGAAAAATATGGCTCAAACTAAAGACAGTATTTTCCAAAACTTGTTTTTTTCCAAACTTCTTCATGATACAAAAACAAGATATTTTGAATTCATTAAAGCATAGTGTGTATGCATATGATCCACTACGCAAATAAGATATCTATGTTTTTGACATTAAGCATTTAAACATGGTTTTGGTTTCAAAAGACATGTACATAAGAAATTCCAAAAACCAAACATGTATTTTTCTTAAATAGAAAATCTTTTGTAAAAACAAAACTATCAAGAGTGTGTGTGTGTGGTGTGTGTGTGTGTACTTGAGCAATCCACCAACTACTCTATCCTTTACATTTTATCTAAAACAAAATCTTCTAAAAACAAACCTAGACTCAAGTCTTCATCTTCTTGAAGTCTTCACTTGAAGCCTTCTTGACTTGGTCAAACACCGTGCTAGCTCCAAAACTTGACTTCAAATCCTTTGTTGAAGCTATGCACCTACTAAGATCTTGATCATGAATCTGACTAATTAAACACAAGATCATTAGTAAACATAACTACATGAGTTGATCATCATCAAAACTAGAGTGATGGGCCTTCGGGCCAACACAACCTAGACTAAACGAACAGCAGGCAGCAGGACATTCGGATGAATGACGTCACCCGAGGAAGACGGCACCACGCACCTTTTCAGCCAGACTGTCAAGAAGCCAGCCAGCAGTGCCTTCCGGGAAATCGGCTGACGAGCCTGGTGATGGAAACTCCGAAGAACATCGCCTTTTTCATAGGGACCGTCATCTTCTTCCACAATCAGATCCCCTTGAGAATGCTTTTGCATCCGGCTAAAGATGTCTTCGTCAGCGACTCCACAATGAGCCGCTTCGGGAGTGTTCCCTATATCTGGGAACAAATAATCTCCCCAGCTCTTCAAGCTACATGAAATTCCCTTACTACTTCCATGCATGCTGGAACAAATGTATAAATGGCACATTAACTCCCGGTAGGTCTCAAACAAGGCGGGCTCCTGCTACTCCATAAGTGCCAATTCCGCCTCACACTGGAAGTATTCTTCATATGGGAAAGATCCCAAAGGCAGAGCAGAGACTTCCCGCATCTCATACAGAGTCATACCCAGTTCGCCAACAGGGGTGAAGAAAGCCCTGTAGCCGGGCAGTACAACTCGAAGATGGCATAGAAGCACGCACGCTACTCTCATCTGAATGCCGTAGCAGGTCGCCCTGACGCCCTCATGAAGGTTCAGCCTCTCCAGATCCTCCTCGAAATGAGCGAGGATGTATATAGTTAAATCCCTCCACCATTCTTTCGGAGGGTGAATCCAGCATGGAGTCCTGAAGTCAGTGGCTGGGTAGTTCCCATTAACTTTGCAGAATTGGTTGCCAAAGGTTAGCGCCACCGCAGGATTTTCTCCACTGAAATCTCTCGTGATACATTCCAGGATGTAGACCCATTATGCAACGAGGAGGCCCCGCTCTTGCATAACCAGGAGACTGAAGCATCAATTTCCCTACATGGACGGAGTCGGTACTACTCCGGCTCACTTCCACGACATCTTCCGAGCCTGCGTCACACATTGGAAGGAAGACAAAGAAAAATGCCGCTTGTTAGACGGAAGATAGAATTTCTCGCCATCCAACTGGAAAACCATTGCCCCTCCCCGGCCAACGGCTGGCGATCAGGGTCTGGCGCGGCATCCCCGAACATGAAGTCGGGCTTCCTATAGGTTCGACGACGGTCAAAATCTTCAAGGGGAGCCGTAGTCAGAATGCTCCTCGTGGTGCGTTGATCCCCACCATAAATAAGCGTGTCTCGAACGAGAGAGCTCCGCTCACTAAACAGAGAAACCTGCCCTTGGAATTGCAGGCTGACATTATCGTCCAATCCCCGGGCCATCCCAAATAGATTGTTCGAAGGACCCAGAGTGTAGTGCACTGCAGGAACAAAGAGAAACTATGATTAGTTCATCAGCCAAGCAAAGGCCTAAACAAAAACACAATTTCTGCTAAGACATAACTTCGCTCTCCGAGCAAAACTAGCATGACGATAGCTTCGCCCCGAAGCTTAGCCTCGCAGTTGCAGTTAATTCCGCACTTCACAGCAAAAGCTGGATACAAGGAAATATCCAAGTGTTAGCTTCGCTTAAAGCTTAAACAGAATGCAGTACAGCCCTAAGGATTAACTTCGTCAGAAGGGCATTAAGGTCCTTTTCAGTTACATTCCAAAGGATAGCTTCGCATCATGTCATTCAACAGGATGTAAAACCGCCTAAAGGATAGCTTCGCCTGGAAGCTTGAAGAAGAACTCCTCAGTTCTTAGATTCCTGATCAAGAAATCTAGGGAAATTCAGGGGTCGAATTCCCTAAGAATAACAGATCATAATTGATCATTTTTGGGTTCATCCAAAGACAGCCAGACATCGGCTTTAAAAAGAGAGACGACAGTCTTTAATCGAAAGGGAAAGTTTCCTACCGGCGATTGATCGTTCGATGATCGGAGGAGGAGAAGGACCCTCCGCTGCAGAAGTTGCCACTTCTTTTTCGCTCGTCTCTTGGGAGCCATTGAAGAATAATGCAAGTTCTTGAAGAAGAAGAAGAAGAAAAGAGTCAAGTGCTCTGGAAATTTCAAAGAGAAGTGATGACCTTCTCTCTCAGCCTGATGGGACTTTTATGGCCAATGAGTGCTGAAACGATGCCTCGTAAAAAAACACAGGCTGCCGTTTCGAATTAATTTGAAACAGCGCCTAAAGCGCCTTCCCGAGAAGCGCTGATTCAGCCCCACTAAGGGCTAGCCACGTTATGAGTCAGATGCGGACTTCGTACAATACATCAATTACTTCGCCAGAAGGATTACCTCAGCTTCGCTGAAGGCATAGGCCGAACTTCACGGGAAACTCATGCTGGTTTCGCTAGAAGAGCGTTCCTGATTCAGAAAGGATTCTATCTTTAACTTCGCATGAAGTCTAGTTCCGCCGGACCAATCAAGCGTTCTCAAATAAAAAAGAAGGCATAGCAAAATCAAATGAGCAGAAAATGAACTTTCATTTAAAAGGAAAGGTACATCGATGCTACTACATCAAGGTTGTGTTTCATACAACAGAATCATTTGCTCAAAAGGCATGCAAGTGGTCCTTTCTACTTTCAAGCGAAACCAACTGGACACGAAAGGCCTTCCTCCTGCACAAGGCCATAATCCTTCACATAATGACGATTGTGCCACCAGGAAGTTAAACCTTCCGCAATCAAAATTGGCAAAGGACTGATTGCCACCAGCAGGTTGGATCTGCTTTGATGAAAATTGGCAATGGGAAGATCCGCGACCTTACAGGTGACGTCCGCTTTCCCGAAGTGGATCATCTCGGATAAGCGGCTACCAGCCTCGCCTCGAAGTGGATCATCTCGGATAAGCGACTGCCAACCTCCTCTGGGACGCACAACGGCTGCCCCAGTTTGTTCCTCTTGCTTAAGAGTAAAGTTTCAACTGGACAAGCAAGAGGAAATTTCCTGATTTCTTTCATCAGGTCACAAGATTGGCGAACATAGCTCACTGCAATGTAAACTGGAACAAATTAGCAGTTAAACACAGGAGAAGCTACAAAAGCGCTAAGTCAAATTCTTTGAGGTGAAGCAATATGATTCAGTCAAGCATTGATTTTAGTTAAAGCAGAGGATAGCCTCACTTGCACAGAGATGATGGGCTAGCTCAGCAAATGCCAAGTCCTAGCCTCGCCTATATGGCTAAGCCAGACTGATCCTGAGGGACGCAGTCTTGACCCCACCTATATGGCAAGACTGGCTCAACTTTGAAGAAACTAAGTCCCGAGTTTTGCCTGTGTGGCGAACTTAACAGGCAAGCATGCAATGATCTTCCTTTGATCAAGTCAAAATGATAGCTTCGCTGGGAAGCTGGGCTGAAACCCTTCTCTGCAGATCAGTCTAATACAAACAAAGGACAAGGGAAATCAATCCCTGAGGTAGCTGTTAAAGCTAAATTAAGGGAGTTAAACTCCCTAAAAGTGATCAGTCTATTGGTGAAGTCTCAGGACGACCGAGACTTACCGGTCCTTGGCCGGGTAATAACCAGAGTGGGCATCCCCCACTAGTTCAGAGATCTGAGTATCTCTCTCAACCAAGAGAAGAGAAGAAGAGCAGATCACTTCTCTTCAGAGGACCTTATGTGTCCTATTTATATGCCCCATGGCCTGAGCGTTGCCGCTTCAAATGTGAAAGCACGAGCACATTTAAGGCATTTATTGCGCCTTGAGAAAAGGGACGGTTTCCCTTAGAACCGTGCAAAGGAAGAAGTGTCTCCCTCATAAAGGCATTTATGGCGCCTTGAAAAAAAGGAATATCCTCCCTCGAAAATGCGCGAGGGAAGAATATCTCCCTTGATTAATGCGAAGAGAAGTCATTCTGACCTCGAAAAAGGAGTAATCCTTCTCGTGATTGACCCACAGCAGTTGGCCTCGGGAAAGGGAAGATGTTTCAGAGCGAACTTATTCCGGGAAGCCCAGACGCGAAGCTACATGATTCTTTGGCGAATCTATCCTAAAGCAGGATTAAAAAGCGAAGCTGAACTCAACCACCATGGCGACGTTCGTACTTCACATACAACCGATCAAAGCAGTTCAAAGTATTTTGAATTCTGAGCCATTGCAGACTTTCAAAAACTTTGAAGGGGGTTCTTGTTGACACTTAAAAAAGACAAGATTCTTATTGGCCCGAACAATGTCTAAACTTGTTGACATTTACAAAAGACAAGTGACAGACAAGCTGACGACCAGTTTTCACCCTCTCCAAGGGACAAGGAAGCAACTTGGAATCCCTGATCCAGCAAGCAGACAGTGAGCCCGGATTGTCTCTAAAACAAACCTCAGCAGGTCTAAGATGCTAGCACTTAGCATCACACGAGCCCTAAGGGATAGCCTCGCCTGAGAGGCTAAGATCATCCAACTTCGCCTTGAAGCCATTCATAGCTCCGCCAGGAAGCTAACTCATAGCTTCACCTGAACTGCTGAAGCGCAACTCCGCAGAGAGAGTCAGCTTCGCCTGAAGCCATACGCAACTGTGCAGAAGGGTATGTGGTAACTTCGCCACAAACGACATCTAGCTTCGCCGAAGAGCCTTCTTCTGACTTCGCCAGGTACTGCCTCCATCCAGCTCCGCGTGAGTTCAAAGCGGGCAGCGCCGCTGCTGGTCTGTTATGGTCAACCTTTGGCCAATCAAATCTAATCGGATCAAGATCAGATCTAATCAAGATCAAATCTGAGATCTAATTTGGCAGTTGATTACCACAATCTCTTGACTCTTCTAAAACGAGTAAGAGGATCAGGGGAAATCTTTCAATTATATGGAAAGAATCAAAACAGATCAGGAGGATCAACCGACCTGCTACTTCTAGCTTCGCAGAAGCTGATCCTAGCCTCGCAGTAAGGCTACTTTTCAGATTTAAACAGATTTGATTCAATCTGTTTTCTATATTTTCAAGGGACAATTATACCCTTGCTCTCCCTATAAATAGCCCACAAGGGGCACAAGGAAGAAAAAGAAGAGGCGATACGCAAGAGAGAGGACTCCACAAGCAGAGACTTCTTCACAACGCACCGTGCGCACAAACAGAGATCTATTCTCTTGAATTCAGAGACTTTTAGAGAATCACTTCTCTAATCAGGGTGCTGATACCTAATACCTTCTTCTCAAGGAATCTCCGGAACCAGGCGAGAAGGAATTCCTAATTGAAGGCGGTTTTGAGAAGTAATAAGAGGGTTCTACCAACCTTCTATTCTCTGATTCCCCGAACCAGGCGAGAAGGGAATCTCATCGCTCGCATCGTCAAAGGGACAAAGTGGTCACGCGCTGACCAGACTCCTATCGGCACACTTCTCCAGAATCTCTGAGGGGATCTACTTGTTCTTTTTTAAGAATACTTGTAATTTAGCTCCTCAACTCTTTTTATTGTAAGTTTTCCCCCTTTGCAAATCAATTAAAAACAAGGTGCACCAGAACTTATAAGTATAGAATTCATCATGTTTTTGAGTGTTCTATTTTTCCTTTCAGCAGCACCATTAGATTCAGGTGAATATGGAGGGGTAGTGTCATGAATTATGCCATATTGTTCACAAAATTCATTAAATTGTTTAAGTTCATATTCACCACCTTTATCCGATCTTAATCTCTTGATTTTCTTATTTAGTTGATTTTCAACTTCTGATTTATATTTCAAAAAAATTTCAAAGGCTTCATCTTTAGATTTTAACAGATAAATCGTTGTATATGTAGAATAGTTAACAATGAAGGTGATATAGAATCTTTTACTATCTCCAGTTAAGTTATTTTTTAGGTCACCAAGATCACTATGAATAAGCTTAAGCAATCCAAATTCTCTTTGTACCACTTTTGCATGATTTCTTAGTGGATTTAGATTCAACACATATTTCACATTTTGTCATGATCAGATATAATTACATTATGCAAGAGACCTATATCTTTTATTTTCTTAATATAAAAAAAATCAACATGTCCTAACCTACAACGCCAAAGATCACTAGAGTCAATCATGTAAACAGAAGAAGTAGATGCATTTTCATTCATGATTTCAGGTACATTCAACATAAATAAACCCTAACTATAATACTCTTTACTAACAAATTGTCCATTCTTAGTCATTATAATTTTATCAGATTCAAAGTAGACCTTAACTCCTGCTTTTTCACGAAGAGAAACAGAAATGAGGTTTCAATGAATCACTAGAACATGAAGCATATCTGTAAAAGAAAGGATCTTCCCAGAAGTGAGCTTGAGAAGCACCTTTCTCTTACTCACAATGATGAGGGCCTCCAATCTACCATGAATACTTGTTCACCTCATCAACAGAGGAGTAAGAAGAGAAAACTTCTCTATCGGCACATATATGTCGGGTTGCCCTGGAATCAATCACCCAGTTCTTATTATGTGCAACCATGTAATTTCAGAGATTACAGCAACAATAATGTCACTCTCAATCAGGCTAGCTTATGGTTTGGATGCAGCCTCTCCAATCTTCCCGAACCTATGTTGTGCTGAGTAGTGTCTGGGTTTGTCACACACAAAAATAGTTTTCTTTTTTCTTGAAAGTAGAGTTAGGGTTTCTTTTCATCATAGGGTTCTGATTTGATTTGAAATTTGGATTATGAAAATATTTCTTTGATTTAGAAGCTTGCTTTCAATTAGATTTGCCTTGTAAGTAAGCTCCTTGCCTTTTCTGTTTTCTCTCTCTTCTTTGTTTTTCTCTTCAATTCTAATATGATTATTACACCTTTAAAGTTCATTTGTTTTCTTTTATGCTTCGGTTTTTTCTTATAATCCTTCCATGAGTCAGGTAGTTTTTCAATTAGGGCTTCAGCAACAAAGGTTTCGGTTAGGGTGATATTTTCATTTTTAAGATCATTAATTAGAACATAATTTTCATGAATTTGAGAGAAAATATCTTTTTCATCAGACATGACAAAATTTAGAAAATTTTCAATAGCAAATTTTTGAGTTCCAGCATCTTTAAGAATGTATTTTTTATTGAGACTTTTCAAATTTCAGTTGCAGTTTTATGAGGACAGTAAACATCAACAGTGCATTACTAAGTGCGCTGAGAACGATACGTCTACAAATTTTGTTGGCCTTTTTTTTCAGTTTTGCAATTCTTTTTCTTTCTCTGATTTATTTAAGATCAGTTATAGCAAAGGCATAACCGTTATATCAGTGTAGACATAACTTTTTCTTGCCATCTTTTAAAGTGGGTTCCATTAAATGTATAGAGATGTCAGGATCCATTAGAGATAGTCAGGAAGAGACTTAACATTAGTAGCAGTATCATACCAGTATCCATATCTACTCTTAAGAATTGTTGAAAAATTATGTACAAATTATTGCTACGCTATTTAAAATTAACTTTCGAGAAGAAAGAAACTTCTCTTTTTTTGATCGAGGCGTGCAAAGTTCTGTCCTTAAGAGTAGATCGCACCCCTCTGAGAGAGTATCTTGGTGCAGCAGGTTGATGGCGGCCTACCCTCACAGGGCCCTCGAACAGCTCGATTTTTTCCTCTAAAGATGCAGGGAAGCACAGATGAGTTTGAGAAAATTTTAGAAGAGAAGAGATAGTTGAGTTGTGTCTAACTCTGATCCAATTACAGAACATGAAAAATGATGTGAATCTCAACAACTATTTCTAATCAAATCTGGTGATAAGATTTGAAGGGATTTTTTATAACTTAGCCTATTCGGGTCAACACTCACGAGGCTCTGAAACCCGAATTTGCACCCCCTTGCGGGTGCGATGTGGGCGCACATGCGCATTAAGATTTTCTGAACCCGGTCACACAATTTTCTTCACTGGGCTTCACTAGGCTTGTGCGCGCGCGAGCGCCCCTTGTTTTCTAGCCCCACATAACCCATCATGAGAGAGACTTCATATTTAAACACTATAAATTCTTTTTCTATCCAATGTGGTTCTAAAAGAACTTTGTATAATTTTGAAATACCCTCAAATACTAACACCGAGAATGTTTCAGAGCCCAAGAAGGAGGAAAAGAAGGGAAGAGCGACGAGACAGACTACCAGAGATCCTGAGATTGCAGAGGCTAAGAGGCCTCAGGCTTCTCTGGTTTAAAAGCTCTAAAATTGTACGGCAATTTTAACCATGTTGTGTTTTTCCACGTAGAGAGCAAAAAAGGGGCTTTCATTATTGACACAGCAAATGTTTTTGAGTGAGGCTAGTATGTACATATCTTGTTTCATGTGAATAATATTGTGTTTTCATGTGCTATAAAGTTTGACTATATTACTTTGATTAGCTGTCAAAAACTATTGCGTTTGCATTACGATGGAGTTTTTAAACTCATCAAAAAATATAGTGCAGAAATCAGAAGTCAAAAAGAGCGAGAATGGAGCAAGAACGGAGCTTATTTCAGGCCAGCAGTAGGACCGATTGACCGCCCGTCGACCGGTATACACAAACGTGCACATGGCAGCTCGGTAGACCGCTTGGTCGACCGTAGTAGGAGATGGTCGACCACTCAGTTGACCAACTGGTATGAAGAAACTCTCGGTTGGACACGGTCTACCGACCGATTGATCCGGTGCTTGGGTCGGTTAACCGCCCGGTCGACCGACAAATATATCTGAGCGCGGATCTGTCTCTCTTTTTAGGATTCAGACTTTCTTTCTGAATTGGAGATGAATCCAATTGGGGTTTCCTAAATTTTTGGGTCTCTTTGACTATAAATAAAGGGGCAGAGCTCTCTTGAATTGTATGTAAGGTACAAATTGTATGTAGGTTTGATTGTTGTTGAATCAATTAAATCTCTATCCCTTGCCCCGAGGAAGTAGGCAAATTGCTGAAACTCGTTAAATATTATGTTTCCTTTCTCTCTTGTTTCTTGTTCTTATTATTCTTGGGGTACTTCTCTGCTGCATCTATTGGGCTTCTCGCTGGGTGTTGCCTCGCGCGCAACAAGTGGTATTAGAGCATCTCAGGTTCGTCGTGGGATCGTGTGTCGATTCTAAGAACATTGGTTGCTGTTTGGCGGAGATCGTGTTTCGATCTCAGGGCAGTGTTGGGACTGTTTATGGGATCGTGTGTCGATCTCAAAACAGCGTTTGCATTGCTCAAGGAATCAGATTCGTAGAGAAGATTGTTTCAGAAACTCTTCTAGGGTTTCATTTTGAGGTAAAGATCATATCTTTATCTAGTTTTTTTTTTATCTAACTTCGTTTGCTTTTGCATTGCTTTGAGGGAACTATTGAGAAGATGGCCGGAGATAGTACATCCACGATGAACCCACATCCTTTGAAAATTGATGTGGTGAAGTTCGATGGCAAGAACAATTTCAGTATGTGGAGGTGTGAAGTGATGGATACATTGACGGCACCAAACCTCGAGGACACTCTACGATTAGAGAAAAGCGTGATTCTACTTCTGAAGAAGATTGGGACAAGATGAACCGAATAGCATGTGGTTTGATAAGGTCTTACATGACACAAGACATCAAGTACTATGTGTTACATGAAACATCTGCAAGGCAGTTGTGGGATATCCTGGAGAAGTATCTGACGAAGAGCATCGAGTCGCGGCTGCAATTGAAGAGGAGATTTTATCGCTTCCAGATGAAGAGAGGACTCTCCGCTGATGAACACATGAACAACTACTCCAAGCTTTTTTTATAGATCTAGTTAATGTGGATGTCAAGATTGATGAAGAGGTAAGGCAGTGATTTTTTTTGAATTTTCTTCCGGACGAAGAGTATGAGACCTTTACTCTTACCTTGATCAATGGTAGACAAACACTTAACTATAATGAGGTGTTAGCTGCTTTTGTAAACTATGAAGTAAGGAGGCAAGATAGATTGTCTTCTCACGGGAGTACATCAGCAGAGGCGTTGGCGGTAAGAGGCTGAAGTTCCAATAGGAAGGGCAAAGGTGATCGCGGGAGATCGAAATTTAGGCCAGGTTTCAGAGATTTGAAGAAGAAACAATGCGCCTTCTGCAAAGAACTAGGCACTGAAAAGTTGATTGTCCAAAGGCCAAAGATAAGAAGGAGTTAAAGACTGAGGCAAACCTCGCACGGGTGTGGGTCAGTACTCACGCCAGTACTTCACAAGTAGGTGGATCAGACTCAGACTCATCGATATTCTTTCTCTGTT
>JAVJIF010014900.1:0-67500 GCA_038442645.1 Agave tequilana
GAATCTAGTGGAGAATCCGAGCCACAACAATGCTATATGATCCAAGGGAATGACTCCTTGAGGTACAATCGAAATCTCAACTAGATAGTTTTGATGCTAGTTCTTCATGTGATGAGAATATTGATGCCCATACTTTAATGAAGAACTATCTAATGTTTGTGAAAAATTGTTGTGAAAAGTATAGAATTTGAAAAAGAAAAGTCTAAGCCCTTGAAAAAGATATATAAGTTTCATTCTAGACTTAACAATGTTTTGCAAGAGAAGATTGAGATCTATCATGAAAGGGATTCATTGAGATCTCATTAGAACTTGCACTTAAAGAAAATGAGTTTTTAAAATCTAAAAATGATTGCCATGTTGTTTTGAAAAATAATGAGGTTTTATCTTCTAAGTAGATTCTATTTAAGAGATAACAATTTTTGAAAAATGAAATTGATTTTATCTCAAAAGAATTAGAAATTTGTTTAAATAAAAACAAATCTTTGAAAAATGATATTTCTTCACATGTTTACCATGCTAGGGTAATTTCACCTAGATCACCCCTTGCATGCTCCATTTCTTCTACTATTGAAAATGATATAAATTTGCTTAAGAAGAAAATGGATTGTTTGGGCTCCACTTTGAGCCATGTGTTTCTAGTCATACACGTTTGGAATCCATGTTTCCGCAGAAACAAATTCCATCTATGCATGTACATCCTCCACGGCATACACATGCTCCACACGGACACACCATCACACTTTGTATGCTCATGTGTACACTTGTACACATTGTGGACGTAAGGGCCACCTTGCTAAATTTTGTTTGATCGTATACATGATTGTAATTTAGCAAATTAATTTGTTTGGGTAGGAATGATACTAACCCCATGGACCCAATAAGATATGGTACCAAAAACCACCCCTCTTATGTTTGATAGGTGTGGGCTCTCACATGATGTGAGAGTAGCGGCACCTGAAGTGGATGCGTTCCGAGCTTCATGGAAATTATTTGGATGCATCACTTTCAAGAGAAGTTTGGTGGAGATGACCACCATGTTTTTGAAGACAATGAGAGGTGCTTCTTCGGTTTTGGTGACAATCCCTTTACTCCCGTTTACTTACATGCTTTCCATGTTTATCGTTAATAGCATGTTTTATTATTTATAAATTATTATGTCAATGCATGATTATTAGACTCTTGACATACATGTATAGCCTTTTGAGACACCCATTTTTTAATATGGCCATTTTTTTGTGTTCTCACTATTTGTTTAGCTATCATGTTTATCATAGGTTTAATAACATGTAGATTTACATAATAATCATGTTTATGATTTTCATGTTGATTATATCCCGTTTGATGCTTCATGATTTGATTACATGTTTAAATGTTAGTTTTCATTAAGACTAGGATTTATACTTGTGCATATAGTGGGCTACAAATAAATCTATATTGTTTGTACTTGAATGCTTATTTGAACTCATTAATGTGCTAGTATAGTTAGTTTTGATGATTCATGCATTTTAAAACTTGTATCCATTTTGTTTTTGTTTTATGATCTTGTGTTTTCATTTCATGTATATGTCTATTTTGTCAACTTTAAGATATACATGTATACCCCTTGAGTCATTGATTTTCATGCAATCTATACATATGGACTCAATTGTGTTTTAGGGATATGTATGTATATTTTTTGTGTTGACAAATCATACATATACCTTGAAATGAAATTTTGTTTTAATGAAAATTTAGTTTTTCATGTTTCCATGTGTTTATGTTTAACTTCATGTATATGTCCATTTTATCTAAACTATTGTTTATACACATACATCCTTTTTGAGCCACGTGCCTTCATGCATATATCTTTGTGGACTCGTTGTATTTGGATATGTATGTATACTTTAGTTTGTATAGGACATACATATACCTTGAAGATTAAATAAGTTTTGATAATTTTCATGTTTTCATGTTTCAAGGAATATTGAGCTTATTTTCCATCTTTCATGATTATGATCTTCACATTGTATTTGTACACTCACATTTATTGTTTACTCATGTTTTGTTGTTTCATGAGTCATTTTATGCTTAATTGACTTGAGTGTTTGATATCATGTGGATTTCTTATTTCATGAAAACAATTTTATTTTATTCCTTACTTGAAGGATTTCGTACTAGTTCACAATTTTTCATATAACTAGTTCGTATTCTTCATTTTGTAGAGTTCTTCAAACAAATCTTATTTTCATATCTATTTTTGAAAACCCCTACCATCTAAGGGCGGTTGGATGGGAGATCATGCTCATGTATGCTTTATATTGAAAATCATTTTAAACTTGAACATGAATAGGTGGTAGTTATATGATGTATACACTTGATCATATTGTTGTTTCATTGGTATCATTGGACTTTTTCAATGGTATCAATTTTGACCTTTCTTGTATACTCATATATGTTTGTATGTATGTATGCTTTCAATTCCAAGAATATCAATTTCAAATGGTATCTATTTTTTCATACATATATATATGTTTGTGTTTATGCTAAGCTTGAGCTTTAATTTTGTTTCAATTGATTAGTTTTCAATTGCTTTTTCAATGGTATCTTATTTCAAGCCTATGCATGTGATTTGTTGGTATTTCATAAAGGGGGAGAAAATTTGATTTTTCATGTTTACAATTGGTATTTGTATTTTCACTTCCTTACTTTATGATAGAAAATAATAATTTCAATTTGGTATCATATGTTTAAAAAGAATAATACTTTTATTGGTATCAAATTTGTTTTTATTGAGAAATTCAAAATTTTGTTTTAAAAAGATTAATACAAAAGTTTTGATTTGTATTGCCTATATGCAAGGAGAGCTTAACATCTCTTCTACTATACATTCATGTTGAGTGTATCTTGTATTGAAGAGCTTGACAATCTCTTCTTTATGTGATACACGTGTGTAGGGGGAGCTTCACATCTCCTCTTATGCATTACATAGTGTACGTTATGTGAATTAGGGCTTGTCATCCCTCCTTCATGTAATGTATCTATGTAGGGAAGCTTCACATCTTCCTCTTCATGAATGTATATAGCATATACCATTTATTTTATCGATCTATGTTTACTTTTAATTGATATCAAAATGCTACTTTGACATATTTTCAATTGATACCTTAATTGATTGTCACCCCTATTTGGTTTGTTTTTTGTTTTAGACAAAGGGGGAGAACTTTGTCTTTATTAACCCTTTTGTTGATTCATTGTTTTCGAACAAAAAGGGGAGAAAAATTTATTGATTTGGTTTTGCTTTTACCGCTTATTGATGATTGTTTCTTTGTATTAAAAGGGGAGAAAGATTTGGTTTTTACCCATTTGTTGATGATTCACAAAAGGGGGAGAAAGATTTTGGTTTATATATGCATATTTGTGTTTTGCATATATTAAGTTTAATTTAGTTTAATTTTAATTGGTATCTAGAGCATGTTTTGTTTTTGAACATTTCATTGTGTATCTAGCCTTTTATTGTTTATACATATCTATGCATTCATGTTTAAGAGCCTTCATTGCATATTCATTATGTTTATTTGTTTATGCATGAGTTAAGGGGAGCTCCTTGAAGCTTAACTTTAATCCATGCATATATAACTCCATGAGTTTTGTCATCATCAAAAAGGGGAGATTGTTGGCTCGGAGGCCTTCCTCTCTAATTTTGATGATGATTAACTCATGTAGTTATGTTTACTAATAATCTTGTGTTTTAGTCTCAGATCATTAATCAAGATATTATTTGGTGATTGCTTCAAAAGAGAAGTTTGGAAGCCTTCACATGGTGATTTCCAGGCCGAGCATCAAGATCATACATAGCCTAGCTCGTGGATCACGGTTGAACCGAGTCGACTTGAAGATGAAGATCGTCAAGAACTTAGGTATCCATAGTTTAGTGTGTTTTAGATCCATGTGTAAAGATAGAATAGTTGATATGCTCAAGTGCACAACACACACGTTTTATGTTTGGATATTGGTTTTTTCGTTTTTTATTTAACCAATATTTGTTTTCATGAATAGTTGATCAAAACAAGTTTAATTGGTTTATGTATAGTAGTTTCATTCTATACATGCATGCTTAACTTTTAAACAAACTTATTTTGACTTCCTATTCATGTGTTGAAAATCAAAGTTTGATAAAATACGAGATTTGGTTTTTGGTAAAAATGTTAAACACAAAATGGTTGATATTTGAGCTAAACTTTTTATTACATGTTTATATATCAATGCAAAATGATAAAACTATTTTTGGGTATTTTTTACAAGAGTTAAAAGATTTTTTAGAAATATTTTTAACATGTGTTTTAACTAACCCAGAACAGTGGCTGACAGGCCACGTCGGTCGACCGTACGGGTCGACCGCAACAAAGGCCGGTCGACCGACGTGCACAGGCTTGTGCACGTTTGGCAGACACAGGGACGGTCGGCCGGGCGGCCGACCGGACCAGAGAGCTCTGCTTTCTGTATCTGGGTGGTCGCTGGGCGGTCGACCGGTTTGCCCCAACAGTCATATTTCTGACCGTTGGCGTCTCGGCCGGCGGCCGACCGCTAGCCTGTCAGGCTGCCAGATCAGCCTAACGGCTAGTTTCTGTTGGCCTATATATACCCCATTTCTTGGGGGATTTATTTAAGATTTTCAAGAGCAAAAATTTCTATATTCTCTGGTGTTTAAAACAATTTTTCAAAAGGTTTTAGAGCATCAAAAGATCAATCTTATTTGTTTTAGAGTTTTTGGAAAAATCAAAGAAATAAAAATTGGGAGATTTGTTTTTGGTTCTTCATTTCTATCTTTTACAAGAGTTTTCCCAAGTATTTTTCTTTGAGTTTTTGTTTTCCAAACTCTAGTTTTTTTCTACACTTGAGCTATCCTCTATCCTATTCTATTAGGATCATTTGTTTTGTGGAAAAGAGATTGTTTGAGGTTGTTGAGCCTCCAAGTTGTGAAAGATCACCTAGAGGGAGGGTGAATAGGTGATTATGCTAATCTAGTCAACTCAATGCGGAATTTAAAAACTAAATGCGATACACTCAAGTGCAATCTACAAATGATGCACACACAACCAAGCCAAGCAATTATGAATGCACAATATGAATATTTGCAAGGCACAAAGTAAAGAGAGAGATAGAGAGAGTCAATGGATCAAGCGCAAACAACAATGTGTTTCGAGGTTCGAGCACCCAGCTCTACATCCCCGCCTTCGACACACGAAGGATTTCCAATCCACTAGCTAGTCCCCTAGGACTCTCACAAGGAGTACCCACTCCTCTCTTTACAAACACAACCTTCTTCTTGAGGCAAGCTCCAATCCAACAAACAATCACCTCACAACCCGAGGGATTAGCACAAAGCAACACAAGGATCACCTCACAACTGAGGGATACAACCCAAGGCACAAAGCCAAACAAAGATTGGGTTTTTAACTTGGTGGTCTAAACAATAACCACAAACAATCTCTTTCTCACACACAAAGATCCTATAGAAAAGATAGTAGATTTTTGCTCAAGTGAGGAGAAAACCAGGGATTTGAAACCAGCAACTCAAAGAAAATCTTTGGGAAAAATAAAAATGAAGATAGTGAAGTTCAAATAAAAGCTTTTCTCAAATCCCTTTTCTTTAGTTTTTCAAACCCTAATAAAAATACCAAAAGATTGTTCAATTTGAATCCAAAACCTCTTTTAATTGCTGTAAAAACACCAAAGGTAAGGAAAATTCGCATAAAAAAATCTTAGAGAAAAACTCTTTCCAATGGGTATTTATAGACCCAGAAAAATATAGCCGTTGGCAGCAGAAATGCCAGAAATACACTGCCGGTCGACCGGTCCGGTCGACCGTCCAACGGTCAATTTTTTGCCCGTTGGCAACTGCCGGTCGACCGCCCCGGTCGACCCAAACAAACAGAGAGCTCTGCTCTCAGTCCCCGGTCGACCCGGCGGTCGACTGTCCCAGTGTCTCCAAACGTGCACAGATCTGTGCACGTCGGTCGACCGGCCCGGTCGACCGACTTCATCCTAGTCGACTGGTCAGTTGACTTAGTCGACTGGTGAAGCCCGGAACAGAAAACTGGGTTAGAAACATATTTAAAAATTCTTTTATCATTTCTAAAATCACCAAAATAGTTTTATCATTTTGCATTGATATATAAACATGTGGTAAAAAAGTTTAGCTCAAATATCAATCAATATGAACTATTTTTATGTCTTATCAATTTTTTTTTACCAAAAATCGAAAACTGTATTTTCCAAAAAAATTGGATTTTGAATAGAAAATATGTTTTGTCCAAACTCTTCCAAATACAAAACATGATATTTAAACACTTGAAAGCATGATGCATATGGATAGAATCCAATATACATAAAACAATATATATCATAGTTTTTGTCATTAATTCCAAAATATGTTTTGTCAAAAATACCAAAACATGTAACACATGAATAAGGAGTCAAAACTAAGTTTGTCTAGGAAATTAAAGCATGCATGTATATAGAACAAATCATATATACATTAAACCATGTAAACTTGTTTTGATCTATCTATTCATGAAAACCAAGATCGGTTAAACTAAAACCGAAAAACCAAAAACCAATATTCAAACATGAACGTGTGTGTTTGAACTTGAGCATTATCATACTATTCTAATCTTACAATTTTGGATCTAAACACAAAACTAAATATGGTACCGAAGTCTTCTTGTAGAGCGCAATCTCTAAGCGATTTGATCCCAAAACTCCTTGATCCATCGAGCAAGTGCTATATGTGATCTTTGACGCTCGGGCTCTTGAATCAAGTTGTGAAAGATGTGTGGAAGCTTTCACCAACTAATAACTTGATTAATGATCTGAAACTAAAATCACAAGATTATTAGTACACATAACTACATGAGTTAATCATCATCAAACTAGAGTGGAAGGCCTTTGGGCCAACAATCTCCCCCTTTTTGTTGATGACAAAACTCATGGAGTTATATATGCATGGATTAAAGTTAAGCTTTAAAGAAGCTCCCTCTTAACTCATGCATAACCAAATAAACATAATGAATGTGCAATGAAGGCTCTTAATCATGAACATGAAACATGCATATCTATGCATAAATAATAAAGGGTTCTAGATACCAATGAAATGTTCAAAAACAAAACATGCTCTGGATACCAATTCCAATGAAATGTTTAAAACAAAACATGCTCTAGATACCAATTACACTCTAGATACCAATTACAAAACATTCAATTACAAACATGCTTTAGATACCAATTAAAATTAAACTAAATTAAACTTAATATATGCAAAACAAAAACATGCATATATAAACTAAAATTCTTCTCCCCCTTTTTGTCAATCATCAACAAAGGGGTAAAACCAAAACAACAAAATCTTCTTTCTTTTTAATACAAGGAATCAATCTTTAATAAGGGGTAAAAAGCAAAATCAGTATCAATTGAAAAATCAATAAATATTTCTCCCCTTTTTGTTCGAAATAAAAGGTTGAAAACATGAAAAAAACAATATTCTCCCCTTTTTGTCTAAAACAAAAACAAGACCAATTAGGGGTGACAATCAATTAAGGTACCAATTGAAATATGTCAAAGAATAGCATTTTGATACCAATTTAAAAGGAAACAAATAAAAATATTGATACCAATTTTAAACAAAACACATGACAATCTTGATACAAATTTGAAATTAAACATAATGAATTTTGAATGTCTAAACCAAAAATTGATACCAATTGTAAATCATTTTCATTTTTAACATATGATACCAATTTGAAATTTTCAATCATAAAGTAAGGGAGTGAGAATCAAATACCAATTGAGAAATCACCAATTGAAAGACAAAATCAATTTTCTTCCCCTTTATGAAATACCAACTAAAATGATGCATAGGCTTGATACCAATTTAAAGTAATCAATAGAAACAAAATTGAAACTCAAGCACTAGCATAAACAAGATTTTGTGCTTAAAGATATAGGGATATAATAAGCACAAATAAAACATATATATGTATGAAAAATAGATACCAATAGAAATTGATATTCTTGGAATGAAGCATACATACATACAAAATATATGAGTATACAAGAAATGTCAAGATTGATACCAATTGAAAGAATTCAATGATACCAATTGAAATAATGATAAGATCAAATGTATATCTCATATTATCTACCTCCCAATCATGGTTCAAGATTTAAATGATTTTCATTTTAAAGCATACATGAACATGATCTCCCATCCATCCTCCCATCGAAGGTAGGGGATTTCAAAAATAGATTTGAAAATGAAGTATGTTTGAAAATCTCTACCATAGTGAAGAATACGAAAGTTATAGGAAAACTTTTTTTTTTAAACTAGTACGAAATTCTGTAAGATCACCTAGAGGGGGGGTGAATAGGTGATGGCTAATCTAATGGTCAATTATGAACAAATAATGCGGAATTAAAACTAAGTTGACCAAATTAAACTTCTTTTGATAAAACACTTATGTATAACACAGAGTGTTGCCGAATTCCCCTTGCGAGGCTCTGAACAAACTCCTCTAGATCCCCTTGAATGGGTTGAGGTACCGCGTTTGCTCTCCTGGTTGAATACTAGTGTTAATAACAATCCAAGCAAGTATAGCAATTATGAGCACAAAGGAATATATCATGCATATAAGATGAACACAATAAATAACATGCAAGATATAACAAGAGACAAAGAGAGAGAGAGAGAGAATAGCAATCGCAAACACAAGGGTATGTTTCGAGGTTCGAGCACACTTGCTCTACATCCCCGCCTTCGACACACGAAGGATTTCCACTATGCACGATCCAACCGGATCTCTCCTTGGTGCCGCAACACCTACAATCCCTCGGACTCCCAAGTCCCTTACACACGCAAGTCCACCGACTCGCCGAGGCCGCACCTCGCACTACAAGAGTTCACACCCGAACTCCACACCACAACGAGCACAATTGCCCGTCTCCTCAAAGAACAAGATGAAATCTTGGTGATCTAAACACTTGATCACCTACAAAAGCTCTCACTACAACACCTATAGGATGAATAGCTCAATGGATGCTCAAGTGTTTGTGTGAGAAAGTAAGGAAAGAATCTTTGGTGAAAAACACAAGAAAATCTCTTTTACACTCTTTGATAAAACTCTCCTTTTAATAGAAGTATTGACTCTAATTTTGTGGAGAAAAACCCTTCAGAAAGACTGGGAAAAACTAGCTCTAAGGTCTCCAAAATCTTGGCTCAAAACAATGACAAAACCCCCTTTTATAGAGGCCAGAAAAAATCTGACCGTTGGGCTCTGTCAGAGCTTCCGGTCGACGGTCCGGTCGACCGGCAACGGTCAAAATCCGACCGTTGCAGCCTCCGGTCGACCGGCTCGGTCGACCGAGCACTTGGAGCAGAGAATTCCTTCTCTGTCGGTCGACCGGTGCGGTCGACCGAAGTTTCCCGAGAGCAAGCTCTCTGGAGCGGTCGACCGGCCCGGTCGGCCGATCCTCCAGTGCACACTGGCGTGCACGTCTGTGCATGTCCGGTCGACCGACCCGGTCGACCGGCCACTGTCAGTTCTGAAAAATCAGAACTGCCAGAACCAGAAAAATGGGATTAAAGATTGGTCTTTTAACTTAATAAAAATCCCAGAAATTCACAGTAAATCCAGAAAAATAGTTTCAATCAAAATAAAAACTGTTTTTCTAAAAATATGTTTTTCTAAAACTTGTTTTTCCATAACTTCACAAAATACAAAAACAAGATATTTTGAACTTATAAAGCAAAGTGTGTATTGATATGATCCACCACACAATCAAGATGAAATATCTAGTTTTTGACATAAAGCACTAAACTTGTTTTGGTTAAAGGATATGTATATAAGAAATTACCAAAACCCAAAGTAGATATTTTGTCATAAGAAAAATCTCATCAAATACAAAACACAGATATACTTTTAAAGCATAGTGTGTATGGATATGATCCACTACACAAATAAGATGAATATCTAGTTTTTGACATAAGGCTCTAAACTTGGTTTTGAAAGATATGTATATAGGTAACATCAAAAACCAAGACATGTATTTTGTCCAAAGAAAAATCTTTTTACCAAAAAGAAGAGTCTTTTTCTAACTAAAAATTCTTTTATGAAAAGACAATTAAATCTCAAGAGTGTGTGTGTGATATGACTTGAGCAATCCACCAATCTATTCTATCCTTTACATTTAACTAAAACAAATAAAAATCTTATACCTAGACACAAGTCTTCAACTTCTTGAAGTCTTCCCTTGAAGGCTTCTCATCTTCTTGACTTGGTCCAAATGCAATCCACCGAGCTCATCTCTAGATGTGTTCTTGATGCATAGGCTCGTGAATCGACCGGTGCTAGCTTCCAACTTGTCTTTAAATCCTTTGTTGAAGCTCCACACCTACTAAGATCTTGATAAAGAATCTGTCACTAATTAAAACACAAGATCATTAGTAATCATAACTTCATGAGTTGATCATCATCAAAACTAGGGTGATAGGCCTTTGGGCCAACAATCTCCCCCTTTTTGATGATGACAAAACTCATGAAGTTATATATGCATGGATTAAAGTAAAGCTTCAAAGAAGCTCCCCCTTAACTCATGCATATCAAATAAGCAATAGATAAGGCAATGAGGCACGTGAATATGTATGCAAGTATGGAGATAAAACATGCAACTCCTATTTGCAATACAAATATATATGCATAAATACAAATCTTATACAACCTTAAGTAAGGAAGATAAATACTTCTCCCCCTTAAGTAAGGAAATCATGCATATATCACAAATACATCACAAATACTTCTCCCCTTTTTGTCAATCATCAACAAAGGGTTCAAAGTAAAAGCAAATCAAAACAAATTTTTCTCCCCTTTTTGTCAAAAACAAAAGAATCAAGAAGGGGTAAATACAAATCAACCAATAAAGATTTATATGCGATATACATTCATGAAGAGGAAGACGTTAAGTTAGCTTCCCTACAATGTGCATTGCATGAAAGAGGGATGTGAAGCCCTAATTCACACAACACAACTATGTAATGCATAGAAGGAGATGTGAAGCTCCCCCTACACACGTATATCATATAAAGAAGAGATGTTAAGCTCCTCAATTTATAATAAACTCAACATGAATCTATATGTAAGAGAGATGTTAAGCTCTCCTTGCATATAGGAAATACAAAACAAACATTTTAATTTTTTTTTTTTATCAAAACAAAATTTTGAACTTTCCCAATAAAACAATTTTGAACCAATCATAATTTGTAATTTTGATACCAATAGAAAATAGCACTTGAAGATGTGTGATATCAAGTTATTATTGCAAAATCTTTTAATGTTTCAAACATATTGATATCAATTGTAATCATATAACAAATTTGAAGTTGAAGCATATTGATACCAAATGAAAGATCTAAAATAAAATCTTTTGTTTTTCATAAGCTTATGCATAGTTAATATAAGGTGTTAACTTAACTTAGCATAAACTTTTTGTGCTTTTAAGAATGTAAATCAATTGTAAAGCAAGCACAAGAAAATCATATATATGTATGTGAGTGAATAGATAAGACCAATTTGAAAATTAGGGCATACATATATAGGAACCAAAATGTGAGTAATATACCAATTGTAAAATTAACACTGTAAATCATGTATATACTCATAACCAAAAATTGGTAGGTTTAAAAGATAGTTATGTTTAAGCACTACCAAATTTGAAGAATAAATAACTAGTTATAAATAATTTTTGAAAAACTAGTTAAAAGATCCTTCAAAAAACATGAAATCATATGTTATTCATGAATTATACTAAATACATACAAGTTTAAGCACTCATAGTCCATAAAGCTCAAAAATTATCTTTTATCATAAAAGATGAGTGTTCAAAGGTTATGTAAATGGTATTTTCATGAAAATAGAAAGTGAAGCATGAATCTCATGAAAATCTTATTTTTCATCTTAAAACAAATCATATATTTTTCATAAAGTATTTTGTATTTAGCAATGCTTATGAAAATAGTCATTCAAGCTCAAAAAGATCATAAATCACATTTTGTTTTACACATGTTTTAATCTTTAATACAAATCAAAAACATGAAAAATCATCAATTTTTTTATTATTTATTTAAAATACTAATCTTCATGGTATATGTATGATTTATCCAATTCTAACAATATGCATACATATCCCAAATATGAAAAGAGTCCAATATATTTGCATGAAGGCAAATGACTCAAGGGTATACATGTATATTTATTAGATTTGAATTAAACACACATATACATGAAGTAAGATCAAGATAGGCATAACAGGTATAATGACGGAATCATCAAAACTAGCCTATACACATGCATATAGTGAATACAAATGAGCATGAAGTTCAATATATATAAGTCAATTGTAGTTCACTATTCATATATGTATAAATACAAGTTTTGACACATTCTACATTTAAGCATGTAAATGCCACAAGAAGTACCAAAAAAATATGAACATGCTACATGAAATTAAAAGCATGTGCATAAATGAAATAGGAGTTTAGAAATCGTTACCAACTCCAAAGCTCCTAGCATGGTGGTTGACCCACCAAAATTTCTTGATAGCGGTGCTCCAAGTATGTGTCATTTTAGTTCAAATGCACCCACCATCAAGGCACCAAATCTCTCACGTTTTGTGAGAGCCCTCACCTACATCAAAATCAAAGGGTGGAGGTTTTGGTACCCATATTTTCTTGGGTCCTTTGAGGTTAGTCTTGTTGTAAGGCACCCAAAATTCTTATTCTTGGCAAAATTGAAATGACCTAATCTATCATAACAATATTTTCTTAAATGGCCTTTGCGGCCACAATGTGTACAAACGTACACCTTAGTATGCTTATGTGTAGGAGTGTGATCATGTTGTGCAACATAAGCATGAGCACGATGATGTGCATGAGAGGAAGGAGTTTGTTTCTTTGAAACAAGGACTCCAATTTAGAATGATTGAATGCACAAGAGTTCAAGGTTGAACTCAAATTATTCATTTTATTTTTCAAATCTTTAATCTCATTAGTGGTGGCATGTAAAGCATGATGAGATATATGATCATTTTTCTTTTTCTTTTGTGAAACAAATTCTTTTTCTTTTTCAACAAATTTTCTTTTCAAAGTAATATTTTCTTGAAAAACAACTTCCTTTTGAGTTTCCACCAAAGCAATTTTATTTTTCAAAAACATATTCCCTTCACATAAATCATTTAATTTAGACATAAGGGAAACATTCTCATTTTTCAAAATATTGTTTTCTTTTTCAATACATGCTATTTTAGTTTTAAAAAAACATTCTCTCTTAGCATGCAATCAAAATTCTTTTTCAAATCATTATTCTCTTTTTCTAGCATGCAATGTTAGATTTAAAGAATCTTGTTCTATATGCATGCAATCAATTTTCTTTTTCAAATTTTTATTTTCTTTCTTAATCATGTCATATTTCTCAAGAATTGTTTGGCAAAATGAAGTGAGCTCATCATATGACATGTCCTCATCATCGGATTCGGAGTTTACCTCAAGGGGGTTATCCCCTTGGACCATATAGCATACGTTGGAGATGTCGCTTCCAACGTCCGAATCGCTCCCGCATAGTATAGGTCCTTTTCGCCAAGGGTGGTGATGATGTTCCAAGCTACAAAAGCCGATTCAACATTAGAAACCCTAGATAAATAATCATCATTTAGGGTTGACTTAATAGCATGAAGGGCTTTTGCATTAGCCTCAATGTTCTTACCATTTAAGCAATATTCTTTATTAGTTGTGACAAGAAATACACTAAGGCCAAGTCCTTTGAGGAACAAAGACATCTTAACCTTCCAAATTTGGATGTTAAGAGTGTCAAAGGTGGGTGGTGTCATGAAGTCCATTGTGTGTGTACAAATCTTGTGATTAGCCTAAAAAGGATCTTTAACTCTTAGGTTGTTAGACCCAATATCAAGAGCACTAGCTCTGATACCAATTGTAAGATCACCTAGAGGGGGGGTGAATAGGTGATGGCTAATCTAATGGTCACTTATGAACAAATAATGCGGAATTAAAACTAAGTTGACCAAATTAAACTTCTTTTGATAAAACACTTATGTATAACACAAGAGTGTTGCCGAATTCCCCTTGCGAGGCTCTGAACAAACTCCTCTAGATTCCCTTGAATGGGTTGAGGTGCCGCGTTGGCTCTCTTGGTTGAATACTAGTGTTAATAACAATCCCAAGCAAGTATAGCAATTATGAGCACAAAGGAATATATCATGCATATAAGATGAACACAATAAATAACATGCAAGATATAACAAGAGACAAAGAGAGAGAGAGAGAGAGAATAGCAATCGCAAACACAAGGGTATGTTTCGAGGTTCGAGCACACTTGCTCTACATCCCCGCCTTCGACACACGAAGGATTTCCACTATGCACGATCCAACCGATCTCTCCTTGGTGCCGCAACACCTACAATCCCTCGGACTCCCAAGTCCCTTACACACGCAAGTCCACCTACTCGCCGAGCCGCACCTCGCACTACAATAGTTCACACCCGAACTCCACACCACAACGAGCACACTTGCCCGTCTCCTCAAAGAACAAGATGAAATCTTGGTGATCTAAACACTTGATCACCTACAAAAGCTCTCACTACAACACCTATAGGATGAATAGCTCAATGGATGCTCAAGTGTTTGTGTGAGAAAGCAAGGAAAGAATCTTTGGTGAAAACACAGAAAATCTCTTTTACACTCTTTGATAAAACTCTCCTATTAATTGGAAGTATTGACTCTAATTTTGTGGAGAAAAACCCTTCAGAAAGACTGGGAAAAACTAGCTCTAAGGTCTCCAAAAATCTTGGCTCAAAACAATGACAAAACCCCCTTTTATAGAGGCCAGAAAAATCTGACCGTTGGGCTCTGTCAGAGCTTCCGGTCGACCGGTCCGGTCGACCGGCAACGGTCAAAATCCGACCGTTGCAGCCTCCGGTCGACCGGCTCGGTCGACCGAGCACTTGGAGCAGAGAATTCCTTCTCTGTCGGTCGACCGGTGCGGTCGACCGAAGTTTCCCGAGAGCAAGCTCTCTGGAGCGGTCGACCGGCCCGGTCGGCCGATCCTCCAGTGCACACTGGCGTGCACGTCTGTGCATGTCCGGTCGACCGACCCGGTCGACCGGCCACTGTCAGTTCTGAAAAATCAGAACTGCCAGAACCAGAAAAATGGGATTAAAGATTGGTCTTTTAACTTAATAAAAATCCCAGAAATTCACAGTAAATCCAGAAAAATAGTTTCAATCAAAATAAAAACTGTTTTTCTAAAAATATGTTTTTCTAAAACTTGTTTTTCCATAACTTCACAAAATACAAAAACAAGATATTTTGAACTTATAAAGCAAAGTGTGTATGGATATGATCCACCACACAATCAAGATGAAATATCTAGTTTTTGACATAAAGCACTAAACTTGTTTTGGTTAAAGGATATGTATATAAGAAATTACCAAAACCCAAAGTAGATATTTTGTCATAAGGAAAATCTCATCAAATACAAAAACAAGATATACTTTTAAAGCATAGTGTGTATGGATATGATCCACTACACAAATAAGATGAATATCTAGTTTTTGACATAAGGCTCTAAACTTGGTTTTGAAAGATATGTATATAGGTAACATCAAAAACCAAGACATGTATTTTGTCCAAAGAAAAATCTTTTTACCAAAAAGAAAGAGTCTTTTCTAACTAAAAATTCTTTTATGAAAAGACAATTAAATCTCAAGAGTGTGTGTGTGATATGACTTGAGCAATCCACCAATCTATTCTATCCTTTACATTTTAACTAAAACAAATAAAAATCTTATACCTAGACACAAGTCTTCAACTTCTTGAAGTCTTCCCTTGAAGGCTTCTCATCTTCTTGACTTGGTCCAAATGCAATCCACCGAGCTCATCTCTAGATGTGTTCTTGATGCATAGGCTCGTGAATCGACCGGTGCTAGCTTCCAACTTGTCTTTAAATCCTTTGTTGAAGCTCCACACCTACTAAGATCTTGATAAAGAATCTGTCACTAATTAAAACACAAGATCATTAGTAATCATAACTTCATGAGTTGATCATCATCAAAACTAGGGTGATAGGCCTTTGGGCCAACAATCTCCCCCTTTTTGATGATGACAAAACTCATGAAGTTATATATGCATGGATTAAAGTAAAGCTTCAAAGAAGCTCCCCCTTAACTCATGCATATCAAATAAGCAATAGATAAGGCAATGAGGCACGTGAATATGTATGCAAGTATGGAGATAAAACATGCAACTCCTATTTGCAATACAAATATATATATGCATAAATACAAATCTTATACAACCTTAAGTAAGGAAGATAAATACTTCTCCCCCTTAAGTAAGGAAATCATGCATATATCACAAATACATCACAAATACTTCTCCCCCTTTTTGTCAATCATCAACAAAGGGTTCAAAGTAAAAGCAAATCAAAACAAATTTTTCTCCCCCTTTTTGTCAAAAACAAAAGAATCAAGAAGGGGTAAATACAAATCAACCAATAAAGATTTATATGCGATATACATTCATGAAGAGGAAGACGTTAAGTTAGCTTCCCTACAATGTGCATTGCATGAAAGAGGGATGTGAAGCCCTAATTCACACAACACAACTATGTAATGCATAGAAGGAGATGTGAAGCTCCCCCTACACACGTATATCATATAAAGAAGAGATGTTAAGCTCCTCAATTTATAATAAACTCAACATGAATCTATATGTAAGAGAGATGTTAAGCTCTCCTTGCATATAGGAAATACAAAACAAAACATTTTAATTTTTTTTTTTTATCAAAACAAAATTTTGAACTTTTCCCAATAAAACAAATTTTGAACCAATCATAATTTGTAATTTTGATACCAATAGAAAATAGCACTTGAAGATGTGTGATATCAAGTTATCATTGCAAAATCTTTTAATGTTTCAAACATATTGATATCAATTGTAATCATATAACAAATTTGAAGTTGAAGCATATTGATACCAAATGAAAGATCTAAAATAAAATCTTTTTGTTTTTCATAAGCTTATGCATAGTTAATATAAGGTGTTAACTTAACTTAGCATAAACTTTTTGTGCTTTTAAGAATGTAAATCAATTGTAAAGCAAGCACAAGAAAATCATATATATGTATGTGAGTGAATAGATAAGACCAATTTGAAAATTAGGGCATACATATATAGGAACCAAAATGTGAGTAATATACCAATTGTAAAATTAACACTGTAAATCATGTATATACTCATAACCAAAATTGGTAGGTTTAAAAGATAGTTATGTTTAAGCACTACCAAATTTGAAGAATAAATAACTAGTTATAAATAATTTTTGAAAAACTAGTTAAAAGATCCTTCAAAAACATGAAATCATATGTTATTCATGAATTATACTAAATACATACAAGTTTAAGCACTCATAGTCCATAAGCTCAAAAATTATCTTTTATCATAAAAGATGAGTGTTCAAAGGTTATGTAAATGGTATTTTCATGAAAATAGAAAGTGAAGCATGAATCTCATGAAAATCTTATTTTTCATCTTAAAACAAATCATATATTTTTCATAAGTATTTTGTATTTAGCAATGCTTTATGAAAATAGTCATTCAAGCTCAAAAAGATCATAAATCACATTTTGTTTTACACATGTTTAATCTTTAATACAAATCAAAAACATGAAAAATCATCAATTTTTTTATTATTTATTTAAATACTAATCTTCATGGTATATGTATGATTTATCCAATTCTAACAATATGCATACATATCCCAAATATGAAAAGAGTCCAATATATATTGCATGAAGGCAAATGACTCAAGGGTATACATGTATATTTATTAGATTTGAATTAAACACACATATACATGAAGTAAGATCAAAGATAGGCATAACAGGTATAAATGACGGAATCATCAAAACTAGCCTATACACATGCATATAGTGAATACAAATGAGCATGAAGTTCAAATATATATAAGTCAATTGTAGTTCACTATTCATATATGTATAAATACAAGTTTTGACACATTCTACATTTAAGCATGTAAATGCCACAAGAAGTACCAAAAAAAAATATGAACATGCTACATGAAATTAAAAGCATGTGCATAAATGAAATAGGAGTTTAGAAATCATTACCAACTCCAAAGCTCCTAGCATGGTGGTTGACCCACCAAAATTTCTTGATAGCGGTGCTCCAAGTATGTGTCATTTTAGTTCAAATGCACCCACCATCAAGGCACCAAATCTCTCACGTTTTGTGAGAGCCCTCACCTACATCAAAATCAAAGGGTGGAGGTTTTGGTACCCATATTTTCTTGGGTCCTTTGAGGTTAGTCTTGTTGTAAGGCACCCAAAAATTCTTATTCTTGGCAAAATTGAAATGACCTAATCTATCATAACAATATTTTCTTAATGGCCTTTGCGGCCACAATGTGTACAAACGTACACCTTAGTATGCTTATGTGTAGGAGTGTGATCATGTTGTGCAACATAAGCATGAGCACGATGATGTGCATGAGAGGAAGGAGTTTGTTTCTTTGAAAACAGGACTCCAATTTAGAATGATTGAATGCACAAGAGTTCAAGGTTGAACTCAAATTATTCATTTTATTTTTCAAATCTTTAATCTCATTAGTGGTGGCATGTAAAGCATGATGAGATATATGATCATTTTTCTTTTTCTTTTGTGAAACAAATTCTTTTTCTTTTTCAACAAATTTTCTTTTCAAAGTAATATTTTCTTGAAAAACAACTTCCTTTTGAGTTTCCACCAAAGCAATTTTATTTTTCAAAAACATATTCCCTTCACATAAATCATTTAATTTAGACATAAGGGAAACATTCTCATTTTTCAAAATATTGTTTTCTTTTTCAATACATGCTATTTTAGTTTTAAAAAAAACATTCTCTCTTAGCATGCAATCAAAATTCTTTTTCAAATCATTATTCTCTTTTTCTAAGCATGCAATGTTAGATTTAAAAGAATCTTGTTCTATATGCATGCAATCAATTTTCTTTTTCAAATTTTTATTTTCTTTCTTAATCATGTCATATTTCTCAAGAATTGTTTGGCAAAATGAAGTGAGCTCATCATATGACATGTCCTCATCATCGGATTCGGAGTTTACCTCAAGGGGGTTATCCCCTTGGACCATATAGCATACGTTGGAGATGTCGCTTCCAACGTCCGAATCGCTCCCCGCATAGTATAGGTCCTTTTCGCCAAGGGTGGTGATGATGTTCCAAGCTACAAAAGCCGATTCAACATTAGAAACCCTAGATAAATAATCATCATTTAGGGTTGACTTAATAGCATGAAGGGCTTTTGCATTAGCCTCAATGTTCTTACCATTTAAGCAATATTCTTTATTAGTTGTGACAAGATATACACTAAGGCCAAGTCCTTTGAGGAACAAAGACATCTTAACCTTCCAAATTTGGATGTTAAGAGTGTCAAAGGTGGGTGGTGTCATGAAGTCCATTGTGTGTGTACAAATCTTGTGATTAGCCTAAAAAAGGATCTTTAACTCTTAGGTTGTTAGACCCAATATCAAGAGCACTAGCTCTGATACCAATTGTAAGATCACCTAGAGGGGGGGTGAATAGGTGATGGCTAATCTAATGGTCACTTATGAACAAATAATGCGGAATTAAAACTAAGTTGACCAAATTAAACTTCTTTTGATAAAACACTTATGTATAACACAAGAGTGTTGCCGAATTCCCTTGCGAGGCTCTGAACAAACTCCTCTAGATTCCCCTTGAATGGGTTGAGGTGCCGCGTTGGCTCTCTTGGTTGAATACTAGTGTTAATAACAATCCCAAGCAAGTATAGCAATTATGAGCACAAAAGAATATATCATGCATATAAGATGAACACAATAAATAACATGCAAGATATAACAAGAGACAAAGAGAGAGAGAGAGAGAGAGAATAGCAATCGCAAACACAAGGGTATGTTTCGAGGTTCGAGCACACTTGCTCTACATCCCCGCCTTCGACACACGAAGGATTTCCACTATGCACGATCCAACCGATCTCTCCTTGGTGCCGCAACACCTACAATCCCTCGGACTCCCAAGTCCCTTACACACGCAAGTCTACCTACTCGCCGAGGCCGCACCTCGCACTACAATAGTTCACACCCGAACTCCACACCACAACGAGCACACTTGCCCGTCTCCTCAAAGAACAAGATGAAATCTTGGTGATCTAAACACTTGATCACCTACAAAAGCTCTCACTATAACACCTATAGGATGAATAGCTCAATGGATGCTCAAGTGTTTGTGTGAGAAAGCAAGGAAAGAATCTTTGGTGAAAAACACAAGAAAATCTCTTTTACACTCTTTGATAAAACTCTCCTATTAATTGGAAGTATTGACTCTAATTTTGTGGAGAAAAACCCTTCAGAAAGACTGGGAAAAACTAGCTCTAAGGTCTCCAAAAATCTTGGCTCAAAACAATGACAAACCCCCTTTTATAGAGGCCAGAAAAATCTGACCGTTGGGCTCTGTCAGAGCTTCCGGTCGACCGGTCCGTCGACCGGCAACGGTCAAAATCCGACCGTTGCAGCCTCCGGTCGACCGGCTCGGTCGACCGAGCACTTGGAGCAGAGAATTCCTTCTCTGTCGGTCGACCGGTGCGGTCGACCGAAGTTTCCCGAGAGCAAGCTCTCTGGAGCGGTCGACCGGCCCGGTCGGCCGATCCTCCAGTGCACACTGGCGTGCACGTCTGTGCATGTCCGGTCGACCGACCCGGTCGACCGGCCACTGTCAGTTCTGAAAAATCAGAACTGCCAGAACCAGAAAAATGGGATTAAAGATTGGTCTTTTAACTTAATAAAAATCCCAGAAATTCACAGTAAATCCAGAAAAATAGTTTCAATCAAATAAAAACTGTTTTTCTAAAAATATGTTTTTCTAAAACTTGTTTTTTCCATAACTTCACAAAATACAAAAACAAGATATTTTGAACTTATAAAGCAAAGTGTGTATGGATATGATCCACCACACAATCAAGATGAAATATCTAGTTTTTGACATAAAGCACTAAACTTGTTTTGGTTAAAGGATATGTATATAAGAAATTACCAAAACCCAAAGTAGATATTTTGTCATAAGGAAAATCTCATCAAATACAAAAACAAGATATACTTTTAAAGCATAGTGTGTATGGATATGATCCACTACACAAATAAGATGAATATCTAGTTTTTGACATAAGGCTCTAAACTTGGTTTTGAAAGATATGTATATAGGTAACATCAAAACCAAGACATGTATTTTGTCCAAAGAAAAATCTTTTTACCAAAAAGAAAGAGTCTTTTCTAACTAAAAATTCTTTTATGAAAAGACAATTAAATCTCAAGAGTGTGTGTGTGATATGACTTGAGCAATCCACCAATCTATTCTATCCTTTACATTTTAACTAAAACAAATAAAAATCTTATACCTAGACACAAGTCTTCAACTTCTTGAAGTCTTCCCTTGAAGGCTTCTCATCTTCTTGACTTGGTCCAAATGCAATCCACCGAGCTCATCTCTAGATGTGTTCTTGATGCATAGGCTCGTGAATCGACCGGTGCTAGCTTCCAACTTGTCTTTAAATCCTTTGTTGAAGCTCCACACCTACTAAGATCTTGATAAAGAATCTGTCACTAATTAAAACACAAGATCATTAGTAATCATAACTTCATGAGTTGATCATCATCAAAACTAGGGTGATAGGCCTTTGGGCCAACAATCTCCCCCTTTTTGATGATGACAAAACTCATGAAGTTATATATGCATGGATTAAAGTAAAGCTTCAAAGAAGCTCCCCCTTAACTCATGCATATCAAATAAGCAATAGATAAGGCAATGAGGCACGTGAATATGTATGCAAGTATGGAGATAAAACATGCAACTCCTATTTGCAATACAAATATATATATGCATAAATACAAATCTTATACAACCTTAAGTAAGGAGATAATACTTCTTCTCCCCTTAAGTAAGGAAATCATGCATATATCACAAATACATCACAAATACTTCTCCCCCTTTTTGTCAATCATCAACAAAGGGTTCAAAGTAAAAGCAAATCAAAACAAATTTTCTCCCCCTTTTTGTCAAAAACAAAAGAATCAAGAAGGGGTAAATACAAATCAACCAATAAAGATTTATATGCGATATACATTCATGAAGAGGAAGACGTTAAGTTAGCTTCCCTACAATGTGCATTGCATGAAAGAGGGATGTGAAGCCCTAATTCACACAACACAACTATGTAATGCATAGAAGGAGATGTGAAGCTCCCCCTACACACGTATATCATATAAAGAAGAGATGTTAAGCTCCTCAATTTATAATAAACTCAACATGAATCTATATGTAAGAGAGATGTTAAGCTCTCCTTGCATATAGGAAATACAAAACAAAACATTTTAATTTTTTTTTTTTATCAAAACAAAATTTTGAACTTTTCCCAATAAAACAAATTTTGAACCAATCATAATTTGTAATTTTGATACCAATAGAAAATAGCACTTGAAGATGTGTGATATCAAGTTATCATTGCAAAATCTTTTAATGTTTCAAACATATTGATATCAATTGTAATCATATAACAAATTTGAAGTTGAAGCATATTGATACCAAATGAAAGATCTAAAATAAAATCTTTTTGTTTTCATAAGCTTATGCATAGTTAATATAAGGTGTTAACTTAACTTAGCATAAACTTTTTGTGCTTTTAAGAATGTAAATCAATTGTAAAGCAAGCACAAGAAAATCATATATATGTATGTGAGTGAATAGATAAGACCAATTTGAAAATTAGGGCATACATATATAGGAACCAAAATGTGAGTAATATACCAATTGTAAAATTAACACTGTAAATCATGTATATACTCATAACCAAAAATTGGTAGGTTTAAAAGATAGTTATGTTTAAGCACTACCAAATTTGAAGAATAAATAACTAGTTATAAATAATTTTTGAAAAACTAGTTAAAAGATCCTTCAAAAAACATGAAATCATATGTTATTCATGAATTATACTAAATACATACAAGTTTAAGCACTCATAGTCCATAAAGCTCAAAAATTATCTTTTATCATAAAAGATGAGTGTTCAAAGGTTATGTAAATGGTATTTTCATGAAAATAGAAAGTGAAGTATGAATCTCATGAAAATCTTATTTTTCATCTTAAAACAAATCATATATTTTTCATAAAGTATTTTGTATTTAGCAATGCTTTATGAAAATAGTCATTCAAGCTCAAAAAGATCATAAATCACATTTTGTTTTACACATATTTTAATCTTTAATACAAATCAAAAACATGAAAAATCATCAATTTTTTTATTATTTATTTAAAATACTAATCTTCATGGTATATGTATGATTTATCCAATTCTAACAATATGCATACATATCCCAAATATGAAAAGAGTCCAATATATATTGCATGAAGGCAAATGACTCAAGGGTATACATGTATATTTATTAGATTTGAATTAAACACACATATACATGAAGTAAGATCAAAGATAGGCATAACAGGTATAAATGACGGAATCATCAAAACTAGCCTATACACATGCATATAGTGAATACAAATGAGCATGAAGTTCAATATATATAAGTCAATTGTAGTTCACTATTCATATATGTATAAATACAAGTTTGACACATTCTACATTTAAGCATGTAAATGCCACAAGAAGTACCAAAAAAAAATATGAACATGCTACATGAAATTAAAAGCATGTGCATAAATGAAATAGGAGTTTAGAAATCGTTACCAACTCCAAAGCTCCTAGCATGGTGGTTGACCCACCAAAATTTCTTGATAGCGGTGCTCCAAGTATGTGTCATTTTAGTTCAAATGCACCCACCATCAAGGCACCAAATCTCTCACGTTTTGTGAGAGCCCTCACCTACATCAAAATCAAAGGGTGGAGGTTTTGGTACCCATATTTTCTTGGGTCCTTTGAGGTTAGTCTTGTTGTAAGGCACCCAAAAATTCTTATTCTTGGCAAAATTGAAATGACCTAATCTATCATAAACAATATTTTCTTAAATGGCCTTTGCGGCCACAATGTGTACAAACGTACACCTTAGTATGCTTATGTGTAGGAGTGTGATCATGTTGTGCAACATAAGCATGAGCACGATGATGTGCATGAGAGGAAGGAGTTTGTTTCTTTGAAAACAAGGACTCCAATTTAGAATGATTGAATGCACAAGAGTTCAAGGTTGAACTCAAATTATTCATTTTATTTTTCAAATCTTTAATCTCATTAGTGGTGGCATGTAAAGCATGATGAGATATATGATCATTTTTCTTTTTCTTTTGTGAAACAAATTCTTTTTTCTTTTTCAACAAATTTTCTTTTCAAAGTAATATTTTCTTGAAAAACAACTTCCTTTTGAGTTTCCACCAAAGCAATTTTATTTTTCAAAATATATTTCCCTTCACATAAATCATTTAATTTAGACATAAGGGAAACATTCTCATTTTTCAAAATTGTTTTCTTTTTCAATACATGCTATTTTAGTTTTAAAAAACATTCTCTCTTAGCATGCAATCAAAATTCTTTTCAAATCATTATTCTCTTTTTTCTAAGCATGCAATGTTAGATTTAAAAGAATCTTGTTCTATATGCATGCAATCAATTTTCTTTTTCAAATTTTTATTTTCTTTCTTAATCATGTCATATTTCTCAAGAATTGTTTGGCAAAATGAAGTGAGCTCATCATATGACATGTCCTCATCATCGGATTCGGAGTTTACCTCAAGGGGGTTATCCCCTTGGACCATATAGCATACGTTGGAGATGTCGCTTCCAACGTCCGAATCGCTCCCCGCATAGTATAGGTCCTTTTCGCCAAGGGAGGTGATAATGTTCCAAGCTACAAAAGCCGATTCAACATTAGAAACCCTAGATAAATAATCATCATTTAGGGTTGACTTAATAGCATGAAGGGCTTTTGCATTAGCCTCAATGTTCTTACCATTTAAGCAATATTCTTTATTAGTTGTGACAAGATATACACTAAGGCCAAGTCCTTTGAGGAACAAAGACATCTTAACCTTCCAAATTTGGATGTTAAGAGTGTCAAAGGTGGGTGGTGACATGAAGTCCATTGTGTGTGTACAAATCTTGTGATTAGCCTAAAAAATGATCTTTAACTCTTAGGTTGTTAGACCTAATATCAAGAGCACTAGCTCTGATACCAATTGTAAGATCACCTAGAGGGGGGGTGAATAGGTGATGGCTAATCTAATGGTCACTTATGAACAAATAATGCAGAATTAAAACTAAGTTGACCAAATTAAACTTCTTTTGATAAAACACTTATGTATAACACAAGAGTGTTGCCGAATTCCCCTTGCGAGGCTCTGAACAAACTCCTCTAGATTCCCCTTGAATGGGTTGAGGTGCCGCGTTGGCTCTCTTGGTTGAATACTAGTGTTAATAACAATCCCAAGCAAGTATAGCAATTATGAGCACAAAGGAATATATCATGCATATAAGATGAACACAATAAATAACATGCAAGATATAACGAGAGACAAAGAGAGAGAGGAGAGAGAATAGCAATCGCAAACACAAGGGTATGTTTCGAGGTTCGAGCACACTTGCTCTACATCCCCGCCTTCGACAAACGAAGGATTTCCACTATGCACGATCCAACCGGATCTCTCCTTGGTGCCGCAACACCTACAATCCCTCGGACTCCCAAGTCCCTACACACGCAAGTCCACCGACTCGCCGAGGCCGCACCTCGCACTACAAGAGTTCACACCCGAACTCCACACCACAACGAGCACACTTGCCCGTCTCCTCAAAGAACAAGATGAAATCTTGGTGATCTAAACACTTGATCACCTACAAAAGCTCTCACTACAACACCTATAGGATGAATAGCTCAATGGATGCTCAAGTGTTTGTGTGAGAAAGCAAGGAAAGAATCTTTGGTGAAAAACACAAGAAAATCTCTTTTACACTCTTTGATAAAACTCTCCTTTTAATTGGAAGTATTGACTCTAATTTTGTGGAGAAAAACCCTTCAGAAAGACTGGGAAAAACTAGCTCTAAGGTCTCCAAAAATCTTGGCTCAAAACAATGACAAAACCCCCTTTTATAGAGGCCAGAAAAATCTGACCGTTGGGCTCTGTCAGAGCTTCCGGTCGACCGGTCCGGTCGACCGGCAACGGTCAAAATCCGACCGTCGACCGGCTCGGTCGACCGGCTCGGTCGACCGGCTCGGTCGACCGAGCACTTGGAGCAGAGAATTCCTTCTCTGTCGGTCGACCGGTGTGGTCGACCGAAGTTTCCCGAGAGCAAGCTCTCTGGAGCGATCGACCGGCCCGGTCGGCCGATCCTCCAGTGCACACTGGCGTGCACGTCTGTGCATGTCCGGTCGACCGACCCGGTCGACCGGCCACTGTCAGTTCTGAAAAATCAGAACTGCCAGAACCAGAAAAATGGGATTAAAGATTGGTCTTTTAACTTAATAAAAATCCCAGAAATTCACAGTAAATCCAGAAAAATAGTTTCAATCAAAATAAAAATGTTTTTTCTAAAAATATGTTTTTCTAAAACTTGTTTTTCCATAACTTCACAAAATACAAAAACAAGATATTTTGAACTTATAAAGCAAAGTGTGTATGGATATGATCCACCACACAATCAAGATGAAATATCTAGTTTTTGACATAAAGCACTAAACTTGTTTTGGTTAAAGGATATGTATATAAGAAATTACCAAAACCCAAAGTAGATATTTTGTCATAAGGAAAATCTCATCAAATACAAAAACAAGATATACTTTTAAAGCATAGTGTGTATAGATATGATCCACTACACAAATAAGATGAATATCTAGTTTTTGACATAAGGCTCTAAACTTGGTTTTGAAAGATATGTATATAGGTAACATCAAAAACCAAGACATGTATTTTGTCCAAAGAAAAATCTTTTTACCAAAAAGAAATAGTCTTTTCTAACTAAAAATTCTTTTATGAAAAGACAATTAAATCTCAAGAGTGTGTGTGTGATATGACTTGAGCAATCCACCAATCTATTCTATCCTTTACATTTTAACTAAAACAAATAAAAATCTTATACCTAGACACAAGTCTTCAACTTCTTGAAGTCTTCCCTTGAAGGCTTCTCATCTTCTTGACTTGGTCCAAATGCAATCCACCGAGCTCATCTCTAGATGTGTTCTTTATGCATAGGCTCGTGAATCGACCGGTGCTAGCTTCCAACTTGTCTTTAAATCCTTTGTTGAAGCTCCACACCTACTAAGATCTTGATAAAGAATCTGTCACTAATTAAAACACAAGATCATTAGTAATCATAACTTCATGAGTTGATCATCATCAAAACTAGGGTGATAGGCCTTTGGGCCAACAATCTCCCCCTTTTTGATGATGACAAAACTCATGAAGTTATATATGCATGGATTAAAGTAAAGCTTCAAAGAAGCTCCCCCTTAACTCATGCATATCAAATAAGCAATAGATAAGGCAATGAGGCACGTGAATATGTATGCAAGTATGGAGATAAAACATGCAACTCCTATTTGCAATACAAATATATATATGCATAAATACAAATCTTATACAACCTTAAGTAAGGAAGATAAATACTTCTCCCCCTTAAGTAAGGAAATCATGCATATATCACAAATACATCACAAATACTTCTCCCCCTTTTTGTCAATCATCAACAAAGGGTTCAAAGTAAAAGCAAATCAAAACAAATTTTTCTCCCCCTTTTTGTCAAAAACAAAAGAATCAAGAAGGGGTAAATACAAATCAACCAATAAAGATTTATATGCGATATACATTCATGAAGAGGAAGACGTTAAGTTAGCTTCCCTACAATGTGCATTGCATGAAAGAGGGATGTGAAGCCCTAATTCACACAACACAACTATGTAATGCATAGAAGGAGATGTGAAGCTCCCCTACACACGTATATCATATAAAGAAGAGATGTTAAGCTCCTCAATTTATAATAAACTCAACATGAATCTATATGTAAGAGAGATGTTAAGCTCTCCTTGCATATAGGAAATACAAAACAAAACATTTTAATTTTTTTTTATCAAAACAAAATTTTGAACTTTTCCCAATAAAACAAATTTTGAACCAATCATAATTTGTAATTTTGATACCAATAGAAAATAGCACTTGAAGATGTGTGATATCAAGTTATCATTGCAAAATCTTTTAATGTTTCAAACATATTGATATCAATTGTAATCATATAACAAATTTAAAGTTGAAGCATATTGATACCAAATGAAAGATCTAAAATAAAATCTTTTTGTTTTTCATAAGCTTATGCATAGTTAATATAAGGTGTTAACTTAACTTAGCATAAACTTTTTGTGCTTTCAAGAATGTAAATCAATTGTAAAGCAAGCACAAGAAAATCATATATATGTATGTGAGTGAATAGATAAGACCAATTTGAAAATTAGGGCATACATATATAGGAACCAAAATGTGAGTAATATACCAATTGTAAAATTAACACTGTAAATCATGTATATACTCATAACCAAAAATTGGTAGGTTTAAAAGATAGTTATGTTTAAGCACTACCAAATTTGAAGAATAAATAACTAGTTATAAATAATTTTTGAAAAACTAGTTAAAGATCCTTCAAAAAACATGAAATCATATGTTATTCATGAATTATACTAAATACATACAAGTTTAAGCACTCATAGTCCATAAAGTTCAAAAATTATCTTTTATCATAAAAGATGAGTGTTCAAAGGTTATGTAAATGGTATTTTCATGAAAATAGAAAGTGAAGCATGAATCTCATGAAAATCTTATTTTTCATCTTAAAACAAATCATATATTTTTCATAAAGTATTTTGTATTTAGCAATGCTTTATGAAAATAGTCATTCAAGCTCAAAAAGATCATAAATCACATTTTGTTTTACACATGTTTTAATCTTTAATACAAATCAAAAACATGAAAAATCATCAATTTTTTTATTATTTATTTAAAATACTAATCTTCATGGTATATGTATGATTTATCCAATTCTAACAATATGCATACATATCCCAAATATGAAAAGAGTCCAATATATATTGCATGAAGGCAAATGACTCAAGGGTATACTTGTATATTTATTAGATTTGAATTAAACACATATACATGAAGTAAGATCAAAGATAGGCATAACAGGTATAAATGACGGAATCATCAAAACTAGCCTATACACATGCATATAGTGAATACAAATGAGCATGAAGTTCAAATATATATAAGTCAATTGTAGTTCACTATTCATATATGTATAAATACAAGTTTTGACACATTCTACATTTAAGCATGTAAATGCCACAAGAAGTACCAAAAAAAAATATGAACATGCTACATGAAATTAAAAGCATGTGCATAAATGAAATAGGAGTTTAGAAATCGTTACCAACTCCAAAGCTCCTAGCATGGTGGTTGACCCACCAAAATTTCTTGATAGCGGTGCTCCAAGTATGTGTCATTTTAGTTCAAATGCACCCACCATCAAGGCACCAAATCTCTCACGTTTTGTGAGAGCCCTCACCTACATCAAAATCAAAGGGTGGAGGTTTTGGTACCCATATTTTCTTGGGTCCTTTGAGGTTAGTCTTGTTGTAAGGCACCCAAAAATTCTTATTCTTGGCAAAATTGAAATGACCTAATCTATCATAACAATATTTTCTTAAATGGCCTTTGCGGCCACAATGTGTACAAACGTACACCTTAGTATGCTTATGTGTAGGAGTGTGATCATGTTGTACAACATAAGCATGAGCACGATGATGTGCATGAGAGGAAGGAGTTTGTTTCTTTGAAAACAAGGACTCCAATTTAGAATGATTGAATGCACAAGAGTTCAAGGTTGAACTCAAATTATTCATTTTATTTTTCAAATCTTTAATCTCATTAGTGGTGGCATGTAAAGCATGATGAGATATATGATCATTTTTCTTTTTCTTTTGTGAAACAAATTCTTTTTCTTTTTCAACAAATTTTCTTTTCAAAGTAATATTTTCTTGAAAACAACTTCCTTTTGAGTTTCCACCAAAGCAATTTTATTTTTCAAAAACATATTCCCTTCACATAAATCATTTAATTTAGACATAAGGGAAACATTCTCATTTTTCAAAATATTGTTTTCTTTTTCAATACATGCTATTTTAGTTTTAAAAGAAACATTCTCTCTTAGCATGCAATCAAAATTCTTTTTCAAATCATTATTCTCTTTTTCTAAGCATGCAATGTTAGATTTAAAAGAATCTTGTTCTATATGCATGCAATCAATTTTCTTTTTCAAATTTTTATTTTCTTTCTTAATCATGTCATATTTCTCAAGAATTGTTTGGCAAAATGAAGTGAGCTCATCATATGACATGTCCTCATCATCGGATTCGGAGTTTACCTCAAGGGGTTTATCCCTTGGACCATATAGCATACGTTGGAGATGTCGCTTCCAACGTCCGAATCGCTCCCCGCATAGTATAGGTCCTTTTCGCCAAGGGAGGTGATGATGTTCCAAGCTACAAAAGCCGATTCAACATTAGAAACCCTAGATAAATAATCATCATTTAGGGTTGACTTAATAGCATGAAGGGCTTTTGCATTAGCCTCAATGTTCTTACCATTTAAGCAATATTCTTTATTAGTTGTGACAAGATATACACTAAGGCCAAGTCCTTTGAGGAACAAAGACATCTTAACCTTCCAAATTTGGATGTTAAGAGTGTCAAAGGTGGGTGGTGACATGAAGTCCATTGTGTGTGTACAAATCTTGTGATTAGCCTAAAAAAGGATCTTTAACTCTTAGGTTGTTAGACTCAATATCAAGAGCACTAGCTCTGATACCAATTGTAAGATCACCTAGAGGGGGGTGAATAGGTGATGGCTAATCTAATGGTCACTTATGAACAAATAATGCAGAATTAAAACTAAGTTGACCAAATTAAACTTCTTTTGATAAAACACTTATGTATAACACAAGAGTGTTGCCGAATTCCCCTTGCGAGGCTCTGAACAAACTCCTCTAGATTCCCCTTGAATGGGTTGAGGTGCCGCATTGGCTCTCTTGGTTGAATACTAGTGTTAATAACAATCCCAAGCAAGTATAGCAATTATGAGCACAAAGGAATATATCATGCATATAAGATGAACACAATAAATAACATGCAAGATATAACAAGAGACAAAGAGAGAGAGAGAGAGAGAATAGCAATCGCAAACACAAGAGTATGTTTCGAGGTTCGAGCACACTTGCTCTACATCCCCGCCTTCGACACACGAAGGATTTCCACTATGCACGATCCAACCGGATCTCTCCTTGGTGCCGCAACACCTACAATCCCTCGGACTCCCAAGTCCCTTACACACGCAAGTCCACCGACTCGCCGAGGCCGCACCTCGCACTACAAGAGTTCACACCCGAACTCCACACCACAACGAGCACACTTGCCCGTCTCCTCAAAGAACAAGATGAAATCTTGGTGATCTAAACACTTGATCACCTACAAAAGCTCTCACTACAACACCTATAGGATGAATAGCTCAATGGATGCTCAAGTGTTTGTGTGAGAAAGCAAGGAAAGAATCTTTGGTGAAAAACACAAGAAAATCTCTTTTACACTCTTTGATAAAACTCTCCTTTTAATTGGAAGTATTGACTCTAATTTTGTGGAGAAAAACCCTTCAGAAAGACTGGGAAAAACTAGCTCTAAGGTCTCCAAAAATCTTGGCTCAAAACAATGACAAAACCCCCTTTTATAGAGGCCAGAAAAATCTGACCGTTGGGCTCTGTCAGAGCTTCCGGTCGACCGGTCCGGTCGACCGGCAACGGTCAAAATCCGACCGTTGCAGCCTCCGGTCGACCGGCTCGGTCGACCGAGCACTTGGAGCAGAGAATTCCTTCTCTGTCGGTCGACCGGTGTGGTCGACCGAAGTTTCCCGAGAGCAAGCTCTCTGGAGCGATCGACCGGCCCGGTCGGCCGATCCTCCAGTGCACACTGGCGTGCACGTCTGTGCATGTCCGGTCGACCGACCCGGTCGACCGGCCACTGTCAGTTCTGAAAAATCAGAACTGCCAGAACCAGAAAAATGGGATTAAAGATTGGTCTTTTAACTTAATAAAAATCCCAGAAATTCACAGTAAATCCAGAAAATAGTTTCAATCAAAATAAAAACTGTTTTTCTAAAAATATGTTTTTCTAAAACTTGTTTTTCCATAACTTCACAAAATACAAAAACAAGATATTTTGAACTTATAAAGCAAAGTGTGTATGGATATGATCCACCACACAATCAAGATGAAATATCTAGTTTTTGACATAAAGCACTAAACTTGTTTTGGTTAAAGGATATGTATATAAGAAATTACCAAAACCCAAAGTAGATATTTTGTCATAAGGAAAATCTCATCAAATACAAAAACAAGATATACTTTTAAAGCATAGTGTGTATGGATATGATCCACTACACAAATAAGATGAATATCTAGTTTTTGACATAAGGCTCTAAACTTGGTTTTGAAAGATATGTATATAGGTAACATCAAAAACCAAGACATGTATTTTGTACAAAGAAAAATCTTTTTACCAAAAAGAAAGAGTCTTTTCTAACTAAAAATTCTTTTATGAAAAGACAATTAAATCTCAAGAGTGTGTGTGTGATATGACTTGAGCAATCCACCAATCTATTCTATCCTTTACATTTTAACTAAAACAAATAAAAATCTTATACCTAGACACAAGTCTTCAACTTCTTGAAGTCTTCCCTTGAAGGCTTCTCATCTTCTTGACTTGGTCCAAATGCAATCTACCGAGCTCATCTCTAGATGTGTTCTTGATGCATAGGCTCGTGAATCGACCGGTGCTAGCTTCCAACTTGTCTTTAAATCCTTTGTTGAAGCTCCACACCTACTAAGATCTTGATAAAGAATCTGTCACTAATTAAAACACAAGATCATTAGTAATCATAACTTCATGAGTTGATCATCATCAAACTAGGGTGATAGGCCTTTGGGCCAACAAATCCTTCAAGTAAGGAATAAAACAAAATTATTTTTCATGAAACACATGTAAATCACATAATCACTAAACACTCAAAATCCATAAAGCTCATTCAAATTCTCATGAAAACAAATCATGAGTAAACTAATAAAGTGAGTGTACAAGTAAAATGTGACACATATCGACATGAAAATATTCAATTTGGCTCACATGAATTCCTTGAAAACATGAAGTTCATCTAAGATGTGAAATCACCAATAGTAATCATCTTAAAAACAAGAGATTCATTATAAATGTGAAATCACTTAGCAAACATGAAGTTCATCCAAACGATATGAACTTCAAGGTATATGTATGTCATGTACAAACTAAAGTATACATACATATCCTAAACATAATGAGTCCACAAAAGTATATGCATAAAGGCACATGGCTCAAGGATGTACATGTATAATCAATAGTTTGGATAAGATAGACATATACATGAAGTTAAACAAATAAACACGAAATCAAGAAAAACTAAATTTTCACCAAAACTAATTTCATTTCAAGGTATATGTATGAATTGTCAACATAATAAGTATACATACATATCCCTAAACACAATTGAGTCCATATATATAGATTTGCATGAAAGGCAAATGACTCAAGGGGTATACATGTATATCTTAAGGTTTGGCAAAATAAACATATACATGAAATGAAAACTCATACACATAAAACAAATCCAAAAATAGGAATACAAGTTTAAAATGCATGAATCATCAAAACTAGGCTATACTAACACATTTAATGGGTACAAATGAGCATCCAAGCACAAACATATATAAAGATTTATTTGTGTCCCACTACATGTGCAAGTATAAATTCTAGTCTTAATGAAAACTAACATCTAAACAAGTAATCAAATCATTAAGAATAAAACGGGAATCATAATCCAACATGATAAACATAATAATCAAACATGAATTATTAAAACAAAAAAGTCCTAGTCAACCATATGATTAGCATGACAAAGACATGTGCATTAGATTTATGATTAACATGATAGCTAAAACATAAAGAGAACACAAAATATGGGTCCATACTAAACATGGGTGTCTCAACAACTAATCATGTAAAGCATAAGTCTAATAGACATGGCAAATATCATACTAATCATGAAACAATAAAACATGATTCAACAAAACAAAAAATAAACATCCACATGATCATTATGCATATGCATGTGCATTAGATCTAGGGCATACATGTTAGTTTAAATAAGGTGAGAACACTAAATATAGATCCATATGAAACATGGGTGCTCAAGTAACTAAACATGTATAACATTATTCTAATGAGCATGGCATAAGCATAATGAACAATAAACCATGGCATGCTATAATAGATGAACATGAAAAGCATGCAAATAAAAATGGGAGTTAGAGAATGATACCAAAACCGATGAAGGTGCATCTCTAGTTCTCCAAACCACGGTGGTCCTCCCACCAAATCTCCTTGAGAGTGAAGCATCCAAATGGTTCTCTTTAGGCACGGAACGCATCCACTCTAAGGCACCAACACTCTCACGTTTTGCGAGAGCTCCCACCTACATCAAAAAGTATAGAGGTGGTCTTTGGTACCCATTTCTTTGTGGGTCCACGGGGGTTAGTATCCTTTCTAACCCAAACAAGATTAGTTGCTAAATTTTCATGATAGATACGATCATAACAAAATCTAGCAAGATGGCTTTTTCGGCCACAATGTGTACATGTGTACACATGAGCATACGTGCGATGGTGGTGACCGTGGAAAGCATGTGTATGCCGTGAAGGGTGAGCATGCAAAGATGGACCTTGTTTCTTGCGAACCAAGGTTTCCAAACGTGTATGATTCAATGTGCATTGGCTCAAAGTGGAGCCCAAACATTCAACACTTTTCTTCAAAATATTTATATCTTTTTCAATAGTGGAAGATAAAGTGGAGCATGCAATAGGTGTGCTAGAAGAAGAAGAAGCTATACTAGCATGGCACACATGAGAATCAATTTCAATTTTTAAAGATTCATTTTTCTTTAAAACAAAATCCAATTCTTTTGTAATAGAATCAATTTTATTTTTCAAAATAAGGTTATCTTTTAAAACAAAATCCAATTTAGAAGATAAAACCTCATTGTGCTTCACAACATCATCACAATCATTTTTGTTTTTCAAAATCTCAATCTCATCAAGGGTAAGGTCTAGTTGAGATCTTAGTGAGTCACGTTCACTAGTGATCTCTTCCTTTTCTTGCAAAACCAATTCAAAATTAGAACACAAATCCTTTAATTCATTTTTCAAAACAAGGTTGTCCTCTTTCAAAAGATTGTGTTTTTCCAATAAATTCTCAAGTTTTTGAGCAAGTTCCAAATTTAAAGTTTGAACTTCAAAACAACCATGGCAATAGGAACTAGAGCTATCATCTAATTGAGTGTCCGATTGTACCTCAAGGGAGTTTTTCCCTTGGACCATGAAGCAATGCTCTTCGGACTTTTCTCTCTTAGATCTCCTCATCTTGTTGATAATCCTTGAAAGCTCGGGAGACGTCAATAAGCTCCAAACTGCAAAAGCCGAGTCATATCGGTCAAACACCGGTAAAAGATATTCACTAAGAGATGCTCTAAGTGTTCTAAGTGCTAATGCATTTGCGTTCTTATGCTTGCTACTATTGGGGAATGATTCCATAGTAGAGGCTTGATAAACTAGATGTCTTAGTCTTTTCAAATGGCTACTCATATTGGCCTTCCAAACATCAAGTCTAATATGGTCAAACATAGGAGGGCTATCCATGAGTACAAACTAAATGAGTGTAAATGAACAATGCAAATGAAGATTAGCAAACCAAGATCTCACTCCTAGGTGGTTAAACCTAAATATCAGGAGCACTAGCTCTGATACCAATTGAAAGATCACCTAGAGGGGGGTGAATAGGTGATTATGCTAATCTAGTCAACTCAATGCGGAATTTAAAAACTAAATGCGATACACTCAAGTGCAATCTATAAATGATGCACACACAACCAAGCCAAGCAATTATGAATGCACAATATGAATATTTACAAGGCACAAAGTAAAGAGAGAGATAGAGAGAGAGTCAATGGATCAAGCGCAAACAACAAGATGTGTTTCGAGGTTCGAGCACCCAGCTCTACATCCCCGCCTTCGACACACGAAGGATTTCCAATCCACTAGCTAGTCCACCTAGGACTCTCACAAGGAGTACCCAACTCCTCTCTTTACAAACACAACCTCCTTCTTGAGGCAAGCTCCAATCCAACAAACAATCACCTCACAACCCGAGGGATTAGCACAAAGCAAACACAAGGATCACCTCACAACTTGAGGGATACAACCCAAGGCACAAAGCCAAACAAAGATTGGGTTTTTAACTTGGTGGTCTAAACAATAACCACAAACAATCTCTTTCTCACACACAAAGATCCTATAGAAAAGATAGTAGATTTTTGCTCAAGTGAGGAGAAAACCAAGGGATTTGAAACCAACAACTCAAAGAAAATCTTTGGGAAAAATAAAAATGAAGATAGTGAAGTTCAAATAAAAGCTTTTCCCAAAATCCCTTTTCTTTGGTTTTCCAAACCCTAATAAAAATACCAAAAAGATTGTTCAATTTGAATCCAAAAACCTCTTTTAATTGCTGTGAAAACACCAGAGAGTAAGGAAAAATTCGCACAAAAAAATCTTAGAGAAAAACTCTTTCCAAAGGGGTATTTATAGACCCCAGAAAAATATAGCCGTTGGCAGCAGAAATGCCAGAAATACACTGCCGGTCGACCGGTCAGGTCGACCGTCCAACGGTCAATTTTTGCCCGTTGGCAACTGCCGGTCGACCGCCCCGGTCGACCCAAACAAACAGAGAGCTCTGCTCTCAGTCCCGGTCGACCCGGCCGGTCGACCGTCCCAGTGTCTCCAAACGTGCACAGATCTGTGCACGTCGGTCGACCGGCCCGGTCGACCGACTTCATCCTAGTCGACTTGGTCAGTTGACTTAGTCGACTGGTGAAGCCCGGAACAGAAAACTGGGTTAGAAACATATTTAAAAATTCTTTTATCATTTCTAAAATCACCAAAAATAGTTTTATCATTTTGCATTGATATATAAACATGTGGTAAAAAAGTTTAGCTCAAATATCAATCAATATGAACTATTTTTGTGTCTTATCAATTTTTTTTTTTACCAAAAACCGAAAACTGTATTTTCCAAAAAAAATTGGATTTTGAATAGAAAATACGTTTTGTCCAAAACTCTTCCAAATACAAAAACATGATATTTAAACACTTTGAAGCATGATGCATATGGATAGAAATCCAATATACATGAAACAAATATATATTATAGTTTTTGTCATTAATTCCAAAATATGTTTTGTCAAAAATATCAAAACATGTAACACATGAATAAGGGAGTCAAAACTAAGTTTGTCTAGGAAATTAAAGCATGCATGTATATAGAACAAATCACATATACATTAAACCATGTAAACTTGTTTTGATCTATCTATTCATGAAAACCAAGATCGGTTAAACCTAAAACCGAAAAACCAAAAACCAATATTCAAAACATGAAGCGTGTGTGTTATGAACTTGAGCATTATCATACTATTCTAATCTTTACAATTTTGAATCTAAACACAAAACTAAACTATGGTACCGAAGTTTTCTTGTAGAGCGCAATCTCCAAGCCGACTCGATCCCAAAACTCCTTGATCCATCGAGCAAGTGCTATATGTGATCTTTGACGCTCGGGCTCTTGAATCAACTTGTGAAAGATGTGTGGAAGCTTTCACCAACTAATAACTTGATTAATGATCTGAAACTAAAATCACAAGATTATTAGTACACATAACTACATGAGTTAATCATCATCAAAACTAGAGTGGAAGGCCTTTGGGCCAACAAATTGTACACCCTTACTTTTGTTGTATCCCTCTTTTGTAGAGGTTGATCGGATGATTGGTTTGCTCCCTCTTTGGTAGAGGTTGAGGCTTGTGGTTTGCTCCCTCTAATGAAAGGTGGAGTTTGGTTTGTATCCCTCTTCGGTAGAGGTGATTTGGTTGTTGTTTGGCTACGGGCCTACCCCTCGGTTGTGAGGCGGTGTTTGAGAGAGGAGTTCGGTACTCCCTTTGTTGTAACAAATCCTCCTCGGTGGAGGTTCCTTCGGTGGGAGATAGTGGATTGGAAATCCTTCACGGTGGTGAAGGCGGGGATGTAGAGCTAGGGGCTCGAACCTCGAAACATATCTTGTTGTTAGCGTTTGATCCATTGTCTCCTAACTCTCTCTCTCTCTTTATATTGTGCAAAGCATCATTCATATCATCATATCATATTTGCTTGTGTTGTCCTTGCATTGATTCATATTGCTTATTCATTATATGCTTGGATTGCTTGTGTGTGCCTCACTTATACTTAACCACAAGAGCTTCATATAGCACCTCAACCCATATCTAGGAGAATCAAGAGGAGTTAGTCCAGAGCCCTTCACGGGGAATTCGACTACACTTGTTGGTTGTACTAAGTGTGTTTGCAAAATTTGTTTAAGCTTCCGCATTTAGCGCATTTAGTTTCTAGATTAGCATTAACACCTATTCACCCCCCCCCCCCCCCTCCTCTAGGTGATTTACAGGCCGGTCGGGCCGTGGGCCGCCTTCTGCGGACCTAGGGCTGGCCCAGCCTTTACTCGGACTCGGACCCGGGTTTGGCCCGAGTCCCCCGTGGGTTGGGCCGTGCCCGGGCCACCCCAGGTCGTGCCCGTGCAGGTTGCCGGGTCAGGCCGGCCCATTTGACACCCCTTACGATCTCTTAAACCATAATATGACCCACTCTTCAAAGCAAAACATATATACAACTTTAACGGAAGTTAATAAATATATATAAATATAATATCTTTTTAAGATGTGAGGCTATGAACTGGCCGTCAGTCCGTATAAATTTTTAGTATCTTCAATTGCAAGCCCTGTCTCCAAATCCAACAGACATTGCAATGTAATCGTAGAGATGCTAGCATGGTACCCGTGCTTACACGTACAGGAATCATGCAAATTTTTGGAATATTAATTTCTCCACAACGAATGTGTACAACATGTATCACATATATTAACTTATTCTAATTATAAGAACATATAAATTAAGTTGTAAAAATGGACGGCCATAGCTAAACTCTGAAGAGATAATTTTGGAGTTTTACTTGAAGCTATAACATAAAAAAAAAAAAAAAAAAAAAAAAAAAATGTATACCCTCAATTTTAACCACAACTACAAATTTCTATGTACTAAGGCGTGTTTGGTTGCAAGGAAGTGGGCGGAAGTATGGAAATGGGAAAGTATAATTGCTCACTTCCTTATCTATCCAAACATCGGAAAAGAAAAATAAGAAAACCTTTTTTTCTTTTGTCTTTTCTCTTTTACACAATTACTTCCTCACTTTCAGCATGCTACAGTTAATTTTATGGTCATGTAAATCTCATTTGTAATAAGCTGTAGCTAAAAACAGTTAATTTTGTGGTCATATAAATCTCAATTGCATTCTAATTACAATCTAATTTTTATTTTTCTTAATTAATTTTTATTTTAATATTATTATATGGTCAACTTTTTCACTTTCACTTTCACTTTAACATTACTATCCAAATACTAAAAACTACATAACATTTTTCAAACCACACTTCTCAATAACATCTAAACTCCGAAAATCTCACTAATCAATTCTCAAGTTTCAAAAAAATTTATTATTATTTTCACACTTCCTCGCTTCCACCCCTAACCAAACAGCCGCTGACATAGACTTTAAGAACGTCAACACAGGATTATTTAAAATCAACATCAAGTATAGTCTTAAAAATCTAATCAGACAACCTATAAAATAATATATTCATACACATTTATAAACAAATTTAAACAAGTTTGCTAAACAATAAAAGAATATGCATTGGGCATTCTTTAATGATTAGCGTGTATGAATGTAATAGTATAATACCTAGAATACGAAGCCGATCAGTCGTGCAAGTCCTCATAATACGTCTTCAACACAAGTACATGCAAAAATGCGTCGTCTAACTACGCATGGATATGTCCCACCTGCACCACGCCCAAATGGTCAAATTGCAATGAGTACATATTTGATTAGGTGTCAACAAAACTCTATTTTATTGTCATAACTTGGCGCGTATGGTATTTATAACCCATTACCGTATGATAGCAACATCTATACTTATACAGTTTTAACGCAAAAGTTTGAACTTTCCAAAAAAAAAAAAAAAAGCAAAATTTTTGTGGTTTTAAAATGTTTCTTGGCGCTTCAATGTAAAAGTGCAAGGTTTCATAAGTTGTGGCGTCCTAAAGCAAAACAAAAATAATATTGGCTTAGTTACAAAAAAGAAATAATATTTGAATTCCTAAGTGCGAGGGCCATGTAACTTCATGGATATGTTTTTTGACCACCCGAAGACATGTAGCATTATCACAAAGGCTTTCTAGCAAACAATTTGATTTTTTTACATATATTTTTTAATACAAATCTAGTGTTGAGTTCTGGGCAAATTTTCAAATGATTCAATAGATAGCCAATCGAACATGGCACAAATAGTCATCCTACCAATGTTGCCATATCTCTTGCTAAAGAGGATCAATGAAAATAAAGAAAGTGTCATCACATGTTTTTTCTTAAGCATGAAAGAAAGGGGTTGCATGTTGTCATTGTCATTCACTGAATGGAGAAAGAATTAGACACCGGTTATTCCTCTAGAATGCAAGGGCTGGGGTTGGCTCCAACACGCAAAGGATCACGATTCTTCACGTCGTGAGTTATTCATCACAGCTAAAGAACGTTTCTGAGCAGTTTCTGAGCAGAAGAGAGAAAAAAATGAATCTTACTTACTGCATCTTTCATCAGAAAGAGGACAGAGGGGAACCTTTTTCAAGCATGGAACTACCTATAGTTCGTCTTCAGTATGCAAAATTAAGAAAATAACAATGCAACCAAGCCTCCATGGCATGTTAGCAATAATACCTATTTGAAGAGAACAATGTCACCTGATGTGTAACTATCAAGAATTGAATATTAATCAGACATAATGGCATGAACCGACTTTTTTGTAATAAAAAGCCAAAAAAGATTCTTGCCACTCCTGACTCCACATCAATGTGGAACCAAACAATTGTTGTTACTATGTCAATGTGGAAGCGCGATGGATCATATCATTTGTGGTTTTCTGAAGCAAAAGAGGAAACACTACAAGCAACAGTGTATATGCAAGTATGTATTTAGGACAAAATTTTGAATTAATCTGTTTTTTAAAAATAATTATAAAAATAAACCTATCTGAAAAATATTTCTAAAAGCCGACCTCCTACTTGCCATGTTAGCGTCACGTCAGCCAACGGTCGACTGTGGCGCCAGCTTGGCGTGTTGTGTGAATACTACACAGAAATCCGGCCTTCCCAAAGTCGGACTTTTAATTGTCTCCTTTGAAAAGTATGGCCTTAATAAGGTAGGACATAAAAAGCCATAGCTTCTAAAATACAGTTTTTTCGAAAGAGCGAATTTTCATCACTTAACCACACATCAGAAAATCAGTATGGCATGCTCCCTGTAAGTTCTCTCTGTACTTACACATTCTGACCTTTACAAGATCGAATTTTAACTGGACAACTAAAATAAAGGGGCACGGTCCCTGTAAGTGCTCTCTGTAAGTGAACAAATAGTTCACTTACAGTCTAGCCTTATCAAAGCCGGAATTTAACTGGACAACTAAAATAAATGGGTCCATCGGGAGCCCTATATTGACCTCGCTCTCCCTCTCTCAACTTCACTACTCCTCTCTCTCTCTCTCTCTCTCTCTCTCTCTCTCTCTCTCTCTCTCTCAAGTTTGCCCTAACCCAACCGACCGCCAACCCCCACTCGCCCACCCGAACTTGTCAAGCCCGCCGCCCGAAGCCGCCGACCCCGCTGCCCCGCCGACATCAACCCCCGATCGTTGACATTGACCTCATAGGTTGTCTCTCTCTCTCTCTCTCTCTAACTTGTCTCTCTTCTCTCTAACTCGTCTCTTTTTAACTCTCTCTTAGCCGATTCTCTCTCTAATTAGTTTAAGATAATATTAGATTTAAATTAGAGCATAATTTGTGGAAAATTTTTGAAAAAGTAGAGTATAATTTGTGAAATTTTTTTAATTTGAGTAAAATTAGAGTATAATTTGTGTAAAATGTGTAATTGTTGTGAAAATATGATTTTGTAAAATATTTTGTCAAATATAATTTTTATGATAATTTGATTTTGTCAAATGTCATTATTATTTGTGTGTTGTATATTTAACAAATCATTGTAATTTGTTAATCCTTATAATTTGTATATTTAAGCATAGTAAAACTCAAGTTATATTTGTATTGTTAGTAGTATTGTGTTCGGTTCACTTTTAGTAGGTAGAGGAAGTTAATAATTTTTTGTTTCATCTATTAAATTAGGTACAATGTCTAGTAATCGTGTCTCTCTTCTTTATTGGTTTAATGGTAAACTAACAATAGATAGGGATAATAACCCAAACTATGTTAATGGAATAGTAAAACGCATAGTTCTTAGAAAATCATTTACAAGGTGTGAATTGATAGAGAAAGTCCATCGAATCACCAAAATTAATCCAAGCGAGTATCAGGTTCACTTGATATGCAAGTGACCAGTATCACACTGTGACTATCAAGTAGTAGGGATATTAGATGATGATAACTGTCATACTATGCTTGAATTATTTTCGGCCGAGCACAACATAGAATTATATTTAAAAAAAAGATATTATGATCCATCGAGAATCTAAAGGTCGTGGACAATTCACATGTATGCTCGGTTTGGACAATAAATCAACGGCTTCATGTCACCGGTTTATAACACATAAGTATCCATAAATTTTAATATGGTTTATATATTTCTCTTACTACTAAGTGTTTTACCAATCGTAATATTTGAACAGTCGTATCAACTTGACGCAAGGAGATAGGATGTGTCACAATATGAAGACATCATATATGAACTTTGGATACGTGCGCACATCTAATCTTGTCCAAACACAATGCATTTCTCCCATGTTCAAGCGCCACAGGTTGACTCAACAAATCTCTCTCCATCTGAGATGAATATTACACCAATGGAGCATCCAATTCAATTAGAACGACGAACAATATGGCTCCCTTTTGTGTTGGACCAGTGGATGGAGATGATAATGCGGTGATAGAGCTTGAAGATGATGATGACCCCGATGTGGTTGATAATGTGACACATGAGAATAGCATGCAAGTAACAACGCGAGGTCTTGAAGAAGATGATGAAGAGGTTGAGGTTAGTTATGCCAACAATGAATACGTAGAACCCGAAGAGCCGCACCCCCATGAGTTGGAGGGTGATGGTTGGATTCACTCTACATATGTGGAGAATATAAGGGTTGAATTCAACTTGTCTACAGTAAGAACTACAACCGATGATTTGAAAGTAGGAGATATCTTTGAAACAAAGATTAAGTTGTTAGATGCAATTGCTGACTGGTCCATTATGTGTGGAGTGTCATTCATGCAAGTGTAGAGCAATAAAACGAACTACAATGCAGTTTGTGCTTTCACTGCAGAAGGAGATAATGCTTCTAGAGATGTGTGCCCATAGAGACTGCATGTCTCTATTTCAAAAAATTCATGTGGATACTTCATGATCAAAAAATATATAGGAGAGCATATATGTAGCCAGCCTTCACTAAATTCCAATCACTCCAAAGCAGCTGCATCTTTTGTGTGCAATGTGATTCTTTCTATAGTGAGAAAAAAGCTTGATATGACTCCTGGTTCTATTATACATTACATTGAAGCTAGATATTACATCACTATATCATACATCAAGACATGGAATGCTAGAACGAATGCACTGACACAAATATTTGGAGATTGGGAATCGTCGTTTGAGACACTCCCTCAAATTTGGAGGCATTTAAATCAAGCAATCTGAGTACTATAACTGTAACATATTTCGATCAGATATCTTATGGAATGGCTTGGTCTTATCGTGTATTCTGGGCTTTTAGACCATCCACTGAAGGTTTCTCGCACTATCGTCCAACTTTTAGCATTGACGATACACATTTATATGAAAACTACAAAAGATGTCTGCTAATTACCACAGGAGTGGATACAGATGGTGAATTTTACCCATTGATCTTTACAGTTGTAGAAGGAGAAACAGAATTATCTTGGCGATGGTTCATATCTTGTACTTATAATATACTTCCCACTATGCATTATAATAAGAGAATCACCTTTATCTCTGATCGGAAGAAAGGGATACCAAATGCACTTAGACACGGTTAGCCTTCACCACATAGTCACTTACTGTTTGAGACAGATTAGAGTTAACTTTCAGAAGGAATTTAAAGATAAAGTCTTGCATAATTTGCTGTGGGAGGCCGGTTGTGTAACAGATCTAGAGTGTACAAGGTTAAAAGAGTGGAACTTAAAGTTGCGTGTGAAGCTGTGAATACTTGGATTGAGAATAGCTTGAAAGATCAAAACAACAATGGGAGTTATCAAGGGATGGACAACGATTATGCATGATGACTACAAACGCCTCAGAGAGCTTCAACGATGTGTTGAAAGGAGCTCGAGTTTTGCCAATACAAGCGTTAAATACAAGAATATTTTTTCGCTTAGTTAAATTCTTTGGGACACGACGAGAAGAGGCAGAGAAATGGAATATATCATTGACACCGAAGAATTAGATAAAGTTAAGACATCACAAAGATATCCCGTGTTTTCATTCAAGACAAAGGTTCAGTCGCTCAGAATAGGGGTGTCAAGCCGAGAAGGATATACTTTCACTGTTACCATTAGAGAAGGTAAACCATATTGTACTTGCAATTTATCACAACTCCAAAATTGCCTTGTGCACATGTTATTGTAGAATGTTCTAATGAGAGTGGTTTATCTAATATAAGCACTTACTCTTTATGTGCATCGTGGTATTTTGTGGATAACTACCGTAAGTCATATACTCTAAAGCTTCATCTTGTTCTCGTGATGTGCGAATTTGGCCAGAGAACACAGTGGATTATTGTGTCTTCCCCCCTGATGTTAGAAGGTCGCCGGTCACCCGCTTCTGTTCGCATACATAGTACTATGGATGGAGAATGCGAAGGTCATAGACGAAATAGATGTAGCAATTGTAAGAAACTAGGTCATAACAAGGCTAGGTGTCCTAACCCACAGACACCCTCAGCTTTCATTGGGTTAGTATGTGTATGTTTTAGCTATATTTGATAGTGTCATAAGGTAGCTAACAATTCACTTACAATTTTAGAAAAGTTGTAAGTGGTTTAGCTTACAATTCACTTAGAGTTTTAGACTATTGATATTTATATTTGATCTTTCTTCAGGTTTAGGACCTACAGACCTTGGGCCAGTCTGTTCTGATGTTCTACACTTACAGGAGGAGCATCTATCTGCTTATATAAACTTGAGCTGGGTATCTCTTTATGTGCATTAGATTTGTAACACCCCGGGTTATTAAACCCTGATTTAATAATATAAATCTTGAGTTTTTAAGACTATATAGAATATTAGAGAAATTTTTTGATATTGATTAATTGAGTATGTAATGAATTTCAATAATTTTGAGAATTGTAAGTGATATGTATGAATATACATATATCATAATTAGATATGTATGAATATACATATATCATAATTAGTGTGCACATATTACTTCAATGTATAAATATACTAACTTATGCATGAAATATGTGTATTTAACCAAGAAAAATATAAGCATGAGAATATTTTAAGTTTTAAAGTTAGTGGAGAAGGCAGGTGTGCATGAGAAAGGGTGATGAAGGGTTAGGACATTCTAGTAAAATGTGTGTATATATGGTATGAGGAGAGAGAGGGAGAGATATTATTAATGTGAGATAGTAAATATGAGAGGGGTTTTGTGCAAATGAGGAGAGAAATAATCCCCTCATTCATCTCTCTTCATCCCTCATCTGAATTTGTTGGAACCCATCAAAGAAAACCCCAAAATTTCATCCCCCAAAAACTCTCTCTCAGTCCTTTAATCCTTCCCTCCTTATTTCCCTCTCTCCCTCTCTGGCACTGGGCGGCACCAGCCCAGTGCACGCGCGCCGGTAGGCTGCGGCGGTGTGGGAAGGTCACCGGTCAGCACCTACTCCACTCACATACTCTCTCCTCCTCTCTTGGTAAGTTGGTCAAAATCCTAAAAAGAATCTATCTTTCTCCCTCTTTTGATTTCTCTTCGTAATTCAGTTTCTTTCTCTATTTTTTGGTGATGGTCGGCCATGGCACCGGCGGCAAGGCGGAGGTTCGATGGCCACGAAGAGTAGAAGATCTATAGTGAGGGAGATCCTATCTTAATCTAAGTCTATTTTGATTTCTTCGCAATTTCAGAAAAATTCTCATGAACATGTTATGAATTAGTACCAATAATCAACTTGTATTGTCTTGAGATTTTGATAATCAAAAATCAATTGTGAGGGAGTTTCTCTTAACCTATGTTCTTCCATATTTCTGTGCAATTTTCTGAACTAAATAATTACTGTAAATAGAATAGTAGGGCTTTTACATAGGTACACAAATCTGTTAAAATTTATAATCTGTAAATTTGAACTCAGTTCACCAGTGTATTAGGATCAAACTGTATCATGTTATATCCCATTGGAAAGATAATCGAGTCTATTTTTCAACGGCTCTTACCGTGTTCCCATTGGACATCTGTGCTTTGAGTTATTACTGAAATATGACATATTGGTTGAAATTGCTTTGTTGCAGAACCTATTCACAACTGATGAGTCTCTAAATATTTAGAATTGTTTAGTTTGAATTAAACCTATTATGTAATATATCATTGAAAAGGTAATGAAGTCTAGTTTCTAATAAAACCTTCCGAGTTTCATTTAAATATCTGAAATAAAAGTTATTATAAAAATACAATCAGTTATCCAGAAAGACAGAGCCACAAAATGTATTTAAACAAGTAAGTTCCTAACTAATGATCACTGCTAAATCAAATTACCTATAGTATGTGATATACCATTTAAAAGATATATAAAAGCCATAAGAGTTTACTTTTCAGTGGTTCTTACCATGTTCTGTTTGAATGTATATGATAAGAATTTGGTCGAAACACTATGAGGAGATTGAGAAATTTTGTCAGAGTTGAATAGTATAATCCATGAATCTAAAAATTATGAAGTAAGATGCAAACCTTGAACTAGTAATATTATTGTAAATTATTTTTTGTTGGGAAGCTCGCCATGTGTGGGTTACTATTATGTAACCATCGACCAAAAAGAAGATGCTAAGAGGATTTAGTTAATCACGATTTAAGAGGACTTACGCCAGTATAATACATCACAATTGGGATCAAGATACTTGTAATAATGCGAATTGTGTATCGACTAGTTCAGTTAATAAGTTATGTTAGTAATTACGATAAATGGGGTTATTTACCAATCATACCTAATTGTTGCACACGTTGCTCTTGATTAAGAGATTTCGTGTGGACTTCTAATTAAATTCTAAAACCATTAAAAGGATCAAAGCATTGAAATGAAGAGTGGCACAAAATTATAATTAAATTTGCGAACTGAGGTAATTCAAATATTTTCTAACCCAGTCCAGAAATTGAGATATAAGACTTGGAATATTGAAATAATAAAATATTTAATAGCCTTTTATCATACTTTAAATCGCTCAGAGCTCTCTACTAAACTACCATCTATATATAGAAGATGGACTTGGAACATTCCATGAAATATAAGACTTATGTTCCTTGTGTAACATAACCTTTATTGATTCCTTGCTTGTTTTGGTGGCAATCTAGATGATCCTAATTAGTGCCGTAAAATAGACATATGAAAAAGTTTAAATCAAAAATACAAATTTCTCAATATAGGAAGCTTGGCCAATCTATATCCAATATTTTCAAATACTCCTTTAAAAGATTGAAGCTCGTGGTTAATATCTATTCATTATTTTTTTTAAGAACTCTTTCGAAAGTTTCTGTATAGATGCTCAACAGTTTGTCTTTAGAGACTTCGTTATTAGAACACTTTTTCTTCATCTTGGTTCTGTGCAGCAGTTGCAGTAAATAAAATTCTGATCCTATTGCAATGGTATTAGTATAACACTTTTTCCTTCAGTCCTTGAGCCTTGTCATGTTAAATTTATAACAGTTTTGCATTCTCTACTTCAAGTAGCGGTAATTGTCCGGTGACTTATTACATTCCCATGAATAGTGCACGTATCCACCTACTTACATTTTGATTTTTATATATCATGTTTATAAGTAAAGGTGTTTTCTTTTCTTAAGTCTAGAATACCTTATTTCAAATTTTATCACCTATTCCCTTCATGTGGCTTTTCCGTGGCAAGGCTTGAAAATTTCCTTTTGGAGGCATAAATTTAAATTTATTAGTGCACATGCATCAACCCTATGATGGATATTGTAAAATGAGTCCCATGAAATACTTCCAACATGTCAGGTACCAATACTTGTATGACACTTGAACGGTATATGAATCATGATGGATTGAGAAAGAAGTAGACTTCAATTAGAGAAGCCAGCTAATTTGTATAGCAATTGTGTAGTTAAATCATTATTGCAGCCATGATATAGTTATCGATGTATGATAATAATTCTATAAAAATGATAAATTATAGATAAATGCATCAGTTATAATCATAAAATGTTTAGCAAGATTAGTAATTGAATGGAGTATCAATAAGTAGTGTGACCGACTAAAATAAATGTATGAGACACACACAAGAACTGGGTTAGGTAATGGGTTATGTCATTAAGAAGGATGGACAGGGGTGTGTGTATAGTACTTATACATATACATTTATGATATATCGTATAATCATATATCATTGATAACTTGTTAATAATTGTTTATTTATTGTTATGCATGATGACTAGTGGACTATTTTTAACTTCAAAGCATGCTAAGATTCTGGTCACGGATAAGTAGTGTAGTCAATTCCATTCACTAAATATTCAATATGTGAATGAAGAATTATAACTAGTTAAAAGAACTAATCATGCGATCAAAGGATGAGTATTGAGAATGTAATTAATTGATTGATATGTCGTTAAGTAATTAAAATGAATATAAGTGGTATGTATGCTTGAATGAGTGCATGTACTGGATAGTTACACGAACTTGATCATGAGCGACATATTAATCATATGATTGGTTATTAGAAAAGTATATCGCACTGTAACCAATGTTTTGTGTGTATCTTAATAGTTGATGTGTATGTGATGTTGAGTATGCATGTCTTGTTATTTTTATGTATACGAAGGAAGAGGCCGGCGGGAGCCGGTAGGCGCGAAGACGGGGTATGACATTCTGTGTACATGTTGTGTGTCTTGCATGCACATTTTATAGGAAAGGGCCTACGAGAGTCGGTGGGAGGGGAAAGATGTGTTATTGCTTTACACACGCGCACGCGTTTTGTAGGAAGAGGCCAGCGAGGCCGGTACGAGGAGGAAGACGATGTTATTGTTTCATATATATATATATATATATATATTTCATACGAAGAGGCCGGCGAGAGCCAGTGGGAGGAGGGAAACGGTGTTATTGCTCTACATACCTACACACACACACACACACGTAGGAAGGGGCCGGGTGGGAGCCGATAGGAGGAGAAGATGGAGATTTTTTCACACTTCTATTGTGAATTGTATATACATATGAATAATGTATATAGTGTAGTTCATTGAAATGACATGTGAACGTTGTGAAGTATGATATAATTATATGATATACAAGTATGTTTTGTGATGCATTTGTTATCTGAACGCTTAAACTACGTTTATGACTTAACTATTATGATTGGTGTATTACCTTGTGTGGAATACAAGATACGTGAGTAATACATGCTATGTATATATAAGATGAGTTCAAACAACTAAACAAAATTTGTTGAATACAACTCATAATTCTTATCATATGCAAAATAAAAATTTAGAAAGAAATTGGGAATCAATGACCATAAGAGTCTGATCGTTCTTGAAGATTTTGAAGACAATTGTCTTGATTATTAAATCATGGGATGTCATTGATTTCTTCTGCTTTCCTTATTATTTCAGATTTACCTTATTTACTTGAACATTCATACTTCTCATTGATATGTATATAATTCCTTGATTTCTTCCTACTCTACTCACTGAGCTGTCAGGTTCAATCCCCCCTCAGACTAGTATATTACAGGTTGCATTGGCAGGGGCTCGGTTTAAGTTGCGTGAAATTCGTTCTGAATCAATTTATTCTCTTTTTGTGTAATCTAATCATGTTGTATTTATAAAGTAAAATTGTGATTATAGATGGTATGTGATGGATGTGAGATAGATGGTTAATCTTGTATATATATGTAGAGAGCTATTGTAGTATCTCATTTCAAGTTGACATTAGAAATAGTTTTACTGATTTGTGATATTTGGATATGTATTTTCAATATGATGATCATGATAAGTTATTTCATTACTGAATTTTTATGGATGTCGGAGGGGCACTCTCAAGTTTATGTTATTATGCTTCTCCATAAGTAGGCGAGGTCAAGCCGAAGTATCTTTATGATTGTCTGGATGATTTTTTAGTTCTGTTATGTGTTTGGATTGAGAATTAGTAGGCTGATGTTAGCTAAAATTATTGTGTTTGTATTGTATATCAGATCCGACCAGTATTTACAAAAGAGGTGCTGTTGAAATTTTTAAGGATTTGAAAATGATTATGATGATCGATCGGTTTAAAAGAATGTTTATGTTAATTAATGATATTAGCAATCTGGGACTGTTTTAGTTGGTATCAGAGCTCATGATTTAGGATAAGAACTAGATTTAGAATAGTGGTTGTAGAAAGGAGGTTGATTTCTGAGACAGATTGCCATGAATGATATGTAGGTCTGTGTTTTGTATGTACGTGAATGTGTTATTTGATATGAAGGATTCAAGGGGGTAGGAGTTCTTATATGAAGGACTAATCTAGAACGCGGGATATTTGGTCAATGCCTTATGTTCGAATTATGGTACCCACATGCAATGATTTGGATGTGCTCTACTGGGGAGTGGGCCCTTAGTATGAGCTACTAGTGATATGGGACACTAGAGTAAAAAATGATTAAAATATCAAGCGAGTCAAGATTAATTTGGATCCTAAGAACATAGTATAGAGTTTAATCAGAGATAATGAATCTTTGGGGTGATTGATCGGAAAAGATATTGCATCAAAGAAAGATTTTGTGATATGCTAGAGAAACATGAAGATATTATACTCACTCATTTTAAGTGTCAATTTCGGGGACGAAATTTTGTAAGGGGGTAGAACTGTAACTCGCCGGGTTATTAAACCCCGATTTAATAATATAAATCTTTTATTAAGACTATATAGAATATTAGGAATTTTTTTTGATATTCATTAATTAAGTATGTAATGAATTTCAATAATTTTGGAAATTGTAAGTGATATGTATGAATGTACATATATCATAATTAGTGTGCATATATTACTTCAATGTATGATATACTAGATTATACATGAAATATGTGTATTTAATCTAGAAAAATACAACCATGAGAATATTTAAGCTTTAGAGTTAGAGGAGAGGGTAGGTGAGGAGAGGGTAGGTGTGCATGAGAAGGGGTGATGAAGAGTTAGGATGTTCTAGTAGAATGTGTATATAGGTGGCATAAGGAGAGGGGGAGATATTGTTAATTTAGGAAAATAAGTAAATATGAGGGGTTTTGTGCAAATGAGGAGAGAAATAATCTCCTCATTCATCTCTCTTCATCCCTCATCTGAATTTGTTGGCACACATCAAAGAAAACCCCAAAATTTCATCCCCCAAAATCTTTCCCTCAATCCTTCAATCCTTCCCTTCTTATTTCCCTCTCTCCCTCTCTGGCACTGGGCGGTACTAGCCCAACGCGCGGGCCGGCAGGCCACGCCGGCAGTGCGCAGTGGCGGGCGGTGCCGTGGGGAGGCCGCCACTGACGGCCTAATAGGAAGGGGCAACAGCCCCTACTCCACTCACACACTCTCTCTCCCTCTCTTGGTAAGTTGGTCAAAACCCTAAAAAGAATCTATCTTTCTCCCTCTCTTGATTTCTCTTCCTAGTTCAGTTTCTTTCTCTTTTCTCTGGTGATGGCCGACCATGGTACCGGCGGCAAGGCGGAGGATCGACGACCACGAAGAGAAGGAGATCTATGGTGAGGGAGATCCTATCTTGATATAAGTCTATTTTGATTTCTTTGCAATTTCAGAAAAATTCTCATGAATATGTTATGAATTAGCACCAATAATCAACTTGTATTGTCTTGAGATTTTCTATAATCAAAAATGAATTGTGAGGGAGTTTCTCTTAATATATGTTCTTTTATATTTCCTTGTAATTTTCTGAAATAAATAATTACTGTAAATAGAATAGTAGATCTTTTACATGGGTATACAAGTCTGTAAATTTGGGCTTAGTTTGCTAGTGTATTAGGATCAAATGGTATCATATTATATACCATTAGAAAGATAATCGAGACTACTTTCCAACGGCACTTATCATGTTCCCATTGGATATATGTGCTTTGAGTTATTACTTAAATATGACATATTGGTCAAAACTGCTATGTTGCAGGACCTATTCACGACTGATGAGCCTCTGAATATTTGAAACTATTTAGTTGAATTAAACCTATCACATGATATATCACTGAAAAGAAATGAAGTGTAGTTTCTAATAAAACCTTTCTAGTTTTATTTAAATATCTGAAATAAAAGTTATTATAAAAAAACCGTTAGTTGTTCGGAAAGACAGAGCCACAAAATGTATTTAAACAAGTAAGTTCCTGACTAATGACGACTACTAAATAAAACTAATTATAGTATGTGATATACAGTTTAAAAGATATATAAAGGTCATAGAGTCTACTTTTCAGTGATTCTTGCCATGTTCCATTTGAATGTATGTGATAGAGATTTTGTCAAAACACTATGAGTAGCTTGAGGAATTTCGTCAGAGTTGAATAGTGTAATCCATAAATCTAGAAGTTTTGAAGTAGGATACAACCTTGAACTAGTAATATTATTATAAATTATTTCTTGTTAGAAAGCTAACCATGTGTGGGTGACGATCATGTAACCGTCGACCAAACAGAAGATGCTAAGAGGATTGAGTTATTCACGGTTTAAGAAGACTTACGTCAAATATAATACATCACAATTGGGATCAAGATACTTATAATAATGCGAATTGTGTATCTATTAGTTCAGTTAATAAGTTATGCTAGTAATTATGATAAATGGGGTTATTTACCAATCATGCCTAATTGGTGCACACGTTACTTTTGATTGAGAGATTTCGTGTGGACTTCTAATTAAATTTTAGAATCATTGAAAGGATCAAAGCATTAAAATGAAGAGTGACACTAAATTAGAATTAAATTTGCGAACTTAGGTAATTCAAATATTTTCCAACCAAGTCGAGAAATTAAGACATAGGATTTGGAATATTAGAAATAATAAAATATTTAATAGCCTTTCATCATCCTTTAATCCCTCAGAACTCTCTACTAAACTACCATCTATATATAGAAGGTGGACTTGGAACATTTCATGGTATATAAGACTTGTGTTCCTTGTGTGACATAACCTTCATTGATTCCTTGCTCGTTTTGGTGACTGATTGCACACATATATTGCATTATTTTTTATTACATTTGTTTTGATTGAAATTTTACCTGCACACAAAATATGGTATTTTAGATTTAGAAATAATAATGCGAGGTGCTCAATTCTAATCCGCGGTAGCAATGGGCTATGCGGGTCGTGATCCTCAGGGAGGGACTAGCGATGGAAGCGTTTAAGTAAGTTATCTCTTTTTTATGTATTTTTTTATTAACAATGGTATATACAATGAAAAGTGTGAAAGAAATTGGAGAGATGTTGGTGACTTAATCTATACAAATAAAAGAAAATAAAGAAAATAAAAGAAACACTTACCTACCTCTTCTGCCCTGCTTACCTTTGATCCGTTTGCAACGACTTACCTTGTCCTTGAAGGCTTGCAAGTATGGCGTATAGGATCTTCCACCTTTGCGATCTACACTACAAAAATAAAAGACTAGCAAAAGAAGGCTTGTTCATCTCCATAGGCCATCAAGGGCTCTTCTTCGGCTAAGCAGTCTCGAAGCAATTGGGTCTCATGGTTTGCAAGACATTAGAGAGAATAACACAATAACACAAGAATAAAAGAACAAAAACAATAAAAAAACGAAAACGAACCTTGATTCGATTTATTTAACAATGGAAGAAGAGCAAAACTTACACCGATTGTCACCCTCAGTACAAGTAGATCTCCTTCCTCCATGAAAACATTCTCTTCTCTCAGTTACAAAAATTACAAAAGGAAAAACCTAACCTAAATTACAAGTTAGCCTAAGAAAACCCTAAATTTCTCTGTTGGATTCTGTACGCCCTTTACGGTTGCTCTGCAGGGGTATTTATAGGTGCAAAAGGTAGTAGAGTCCCAGAACGACTCCTCCACGAAAGATAGTCCCGGGATAATACTGAATTGCCGCGGAAACGCGACTTGGGCCGCATTTCCGCGGCCTGGTGGTGGCGGCTGGCCACGCGCTTTGGCGCGTGGCCTCCCCTGGTCCGTCCATCTGGGCGTTTCCTTCTGGAAGCTGCATTCTGGCTCTTTATCTTGGGATTTCGAGATAACTTGGGAAGCAAGTTACCTAGATCTCAAATCTCCTAATATCTTTTTACACGAATTTCCTTATCTTTGCACTCTCTTCTTTGGCTTTTATCCTCATCCTGGAAGTATTTAGGGTTGAATAGAAGTCTATCCTTCCCTCTTCTTTTAGTATTTGCAACTTTGGCCCTTAGTATTTGCAACTTTGACAATTGATAATTGCAACTTTTACATTGGGCTTTAAACATGGGCTTTTGGGCTTCTTTTGAGGCTTTATTGCTTTATTTTTATTTCTCAAGGCCTGCACACAATAAATCATAAAATATTAGTAAATATGCAGAATTATAGATATAAATATGAAAATGTGATGGTAAATGTAATGATAAAAATGCGCTTTTCACTACCAATCACACCCCCACACTTATCTTTTTGCTCGTCCTCGAGTAAAAATCAAAAAGAAAAAGAAAAACTAATCTAGCTAACTCACTTTCGTAGGAATCACGGTTGCACTTAGCATGTGCAACAAGCCGTTAAACCCCTAGGTTACCCTAGAGGACGAGTGTTGTCTAGTGAGGGTTTTCAGCGGATTACACCCACAAAATCCATTAAAAGAAAAATATTTGAAATACTTTTGAAAAGACTAAGTAATCTATAACTTTTTAGGATCCTCATTTTTATTCATTCTTAAACTTAGTCTTTATAAAGTAAATTGTTATCCTTTTTAGGTAAGGGTCAAAATTGAATGTTTGTATAGTCATTTTCGTTACCAAAAATCATATGCATCCTTATGGATTTTTACTAGGAATTCCTTAACTTGGACTCTCATGCCTCTTTATTATTATTATTATTTTTTTATAAGTCATCTAATTTTCTTTCGTGTAAGTATCAAGGCTTCTTGAGGCCCTCATACCTAACTAATTGACTATTAGATGTGTTAATATAATATTATTATTTTTTTTCTTTTTTCTTTTTTTAAATGTATAACTCATCTAATTTTCTTTCGTGTAAGCATGAAGGCTTCTTGAGGCTCTCATACCTAACTAATTGACTATTAGATGTGTTAATACATATATGAGTAATTTTTCCTAGTTTCCTTAGGCTTTCTAGTCCACCCATGTAGCGAACTTAAAGTCGGTGGCTCCCAAACCGGTCGGCTTTAGGGCACCAGGTGAGAAAACACCCCGCGGACTCAAATTCGAATGAACTAGGCCGCAAAACTAAGGACTTTATTTATAAACTCACCTTTAGGCGTGAATACTTATGCTTCTTGAGGCACATGTATCCAGCTTAATCAGTGAATTTTCCTTTTTTTTCAAATATTTTTTTTTAATAGGGCACAAGAGTCTTTGTCTTAGAATCCTAGATGTGTAAGTGTATTAGGTATGCACATTTCATTAAGGTAAAAATTAAGACTAATTATTTATTCAATTTCTTCTCCTATACCTAAAAATTCAACAATTTATTTATTTTGACAAAGTTTTTTGAAATCCTAATCATGATTTTTCTAATTCTTAAGACTAACTTAGATTTCTTTCAAAAGATAAGTCAAAATATTGTCCTTTTTATAATTTTTTTTTATTAGCAAATTTTGGTTAGTTTCTAACAATGTCAGTATGTTAGTAAGGCCTACCCCCACACTTATCTCATGCATTGTCCTCAATGTATGAAAGTATGCATGTATGCATGAAAAAGAAGAAGGGAAGGCAGAAGTTACCTCAAGGTGGTGGTTCCGGTGGTGGTCTAATTGGTCCACGAAATGCGGCCCAATCTACTTTTTGTGGAATTCGAGGGAACCCACCAGAAACCTTGCTTATATAACCCACTAAAATGTATGTATAATCATTTTTAATAATTCTACCCTATCAAATTTTCATAATTCATAATTATATGCAGAGTCAATTGTGTCAACCGCCTTGTCCCAGAATGGAGAGTGAAAAGATGGAATGATTGACTTGGACGTCATAAGTGCGGGAACGAATACCGACTCAGGAAAAAAACTTAAATCAAGTAAGGGTTCAGGAGTCGGGCTAGGTTCAGGAAGTGGGTCCAAATCAATAAGTTGAAGCTTAAGTCCACAATAATCTTCCCACAATGGAATGTGACTCAATGGTGGTGATTCAAGTTCAGGAATGATATGAGTGGGAATCAAAACTGACTCGAAAATATTACCTAAGTCGGGTAACAAAACAGGAGTCAATAATGATTCGGGAATTTGAACTTGATCATAGATTTGAGAATCTAGGTCACATATCTCATTGAGTTCAACCTCATAAAAATGAGAACTTGCCAATTTATCCATGGGACTTTCAAAATTGTAAAATTGGTCAAGTTCAATATGATCATCAAAAATGGGTGACTCAATTTCATGATGAATTGGCACAGGATCCAATGTTGACTCGGGAAAAGTGAAATCAGGTGGAGACACCGGAGTCATTATTGAATCAGGAAGTAAAATTGAATCATCAGGTGAGAGATCATGATCATATTCATGCTCAAGTTCTATTTCAGGAAAGGAAGAACTTGCCAAACTATCAAAAATTAGAGTTTCGGCAAGTTCAAATGATGGCACTGAAGTAGAATCTTGTTGTCCAAAGCAACTTGGTTCGTCGGCTCTAAGAGAGTGGTCAGCGATATCAGAATTGGCCGGACGGTGAGAACGCAAAGATTGAACCATCATATCTAGTTCATGCTCACGAGCTAATCTAGCCTGAGTCATGGCTTCAAGCCTCTTTTGTGATTGGACTTGGAAAGAGGAAGTGTAATCGTGATGAAGTTGTGAGTCGGTGGACTCACGCATCATCATGTCTAAGATTGATGGTGGTTGTTGCTTGGACTCGTGCATACTCATCATTTTCGGGATAGATGGTTTTCTATTCTGAATGGGTGGATCTGAGTATGAATCTTGGGAATATTGTGGACAAGGTGGAGACGGAGGACAAGTCGGTTGAAAATTGGACTCGGGGGAAGCGAAACCCCATGAACTCTGTGAAGAGTTGAAAGTATGAAAATTATGGTCATAAGATGGGGGGTATGGGTTATATTCATTCGGATAAGACCATTCTGGCACACTAGGTTGGTCAAAGTTGTGATATGCCGGGTTGGTAATATCCGAAAAATAGTTAGGTTGTAATATGGATTAAAATTGGAAAAATTATTATTATATGCCATATCACACCAACACAACAAAGAAAAAGAAAACAAACAAATAAACAAACAAAAAAAAAAATTATAATCTAAGTTAGGGTAGACCTATGACCTAGACGACTCCTAACTGGTTAGACTGACCACGGGAGGTAGGGTGCAGACTTTGACCACAAGTTAATCAGCCAGGTCAGGGCAAGATTGGTGGGAGGTTTTCCGTCAAAGACGTTCCTTAATTAAATAACCCCCAATCTTCGGGCTTTCGGCCCTCAATTCCCTTCCTAGACACTGATTTGGCAGGAGTCAAATTCCAGCACTGTTCCCCCTTAGGATAATCTCCTAATTGAGTCCGAGATGTCCCTAGGGCCAACGTCTACTAATTTTAAGTTAGGCTTGGGTTAGTGAGTGCTTGGGATATGATTTTTGGGCTAAGGAAGGGTGATGAAATCCCCACCTTATCTTGTTAATAGGTTATGCCCTTAGAATAAATTTGTGTAAGTGTACAAAATATGTAAATAAGATTCACTCAAAGCATCAACCAAGAGATGAGTCCTATTCTACATGCAATGCGAACGACCTTACTCTAGCACTCTTCAACAGTAAAATAAAGGAATTGAAAAGACACGTGCCTAATATGCAAACGTCTAATCAATTTTTTATCTTTATCAACAAATATTTTACTGTTGGTTAATTAGTAGTGTACAGGTTTATCACAGAACAAATTGGAACAGAGCAGAAAACAAACCTTGCAATTTTTAGCAACCTGCAGAAATTGCAGTTAGTAGTTCACTACTAAGGCCGCGTTTCCGCGGCTATTGCCGCGGATCCGCGGCACTATAGTAGGCTCTGATGCTCTGCCTTCGAGGGCAGAGACACAGAGTTGCTATATGTCCACTTCTGCTGTTATTTTTCCTGTTCTCCAAACCTGCAAACAGAAAGAATAAAAGAATTAGTTAATTTTTTATTTAGAGAAAAACTTACCGTCCCTCCCCGGCAACGGCGCCAATGTTTTGATTGAAATTTTACCTGCACACAAAATATGGTATTTTAAATTTAGAAATAATAGTGCGAGGTGCTCAATTCTAATCCGCGGTAGCAATAGGCTATGCGGGTCATGATCCTCAGGGAGGGACTAGCGATGGAAGCGTTTAAGTAAGTTATCTCTTTTTATGTATTTTCTTATTAACAATGGTATATACAATGAAAAGTGTGAAAGAAATTGGAGAGATGTTGGTGACTTAATCTATACAAATAAAAGAAAATAAAGAAAATAAAAGAAACACTTACCTACCTCTTCTGCCCTGCTTACCTTTGATCCGTTTGCAACGACTTACCTTGTCCTTGAAGGCTTGCAAGTATGGCGTATAGGATCTTCCACCTTCGCGATCTACACTACAAAAATAAAAGACTAGCAAAAGAAGGCTTGTTCATCTCCATAGGCCATCAAGGGCTCTTCTTCGGCTAAGCAGTCTCGAAGCAATTGGGTCTCATGGTTTGCAAGACATTAGAGAGAATAACACAATAACACAAGAATAAAAGAACGAAAACAATAAAAGAACGAAAACGAACCTTGATTCAATTTATTTAATAATGGAAGAAGAGCAAAACTTACACCGATTGTCACCCTCAATACAAGTAGATCTCCTTCCTCTATGAAAACATCCTCTCCTCTCAGTTACAAAAATTACAAAAAGAAAAACCTAACCTAAATTACAAGTTAGCCTAAGAAAACCCTAAATTTCTCTGTTGGATTCTGTACGCCCTTTACGGTTGCTCTGCAGGGGTATTTATAGGTGCAAAAGGTAGTAGAGTCCCAGAACGACTCCTCCACGAAAGATAGTCCCGGGATAATACTGAATTGCCGCGGAAACGCGGCTTGGGCCGCGTTTTCGCGGCATGGTGGTGGCGGCTGGCCACGCGCTTTGGCGCGTGGTCCCTTGGTCCGTCCATCTGGGCGTTTCCTTCTGAAAGCTGCATCCTGGCTCTTTATCTTGGGATTTCGAGATAACTTGGGAAGCAAGTTACCTAGATCTCAAATCTCTCAATATCTTTTTACACGAATTTTCTTATCTTTGCACTCTCTTCTTTGGCTTTTATCCTCATCCTGGAAGTATTTAGGGTTGAATAGAAGTCTATCCTTCCCTCTTCTTTTAGTATTTGCAACTTTGGCCCTTAGTATTTGCAACTTTGACAATTGATAATTGCAACTTTTACATTGGGCTTTAAACATGGGCTTTTGGGCTTCTTTTGAGGCTTTATTGCTTTATTTTTATTTCTCAAGGCCTGCACACAATAAATCATAAAATATTAGTAAATGTGTAGAATTATAGATATAAATATGAAAATGTGATGGTAAATGTAATGATAAAAATGCGCTTTTCACTACCAATCAACATTTCTACATTTATCATGTAATAAATCTGCTAAATTCCTTATCGTAAATGTCTATTTTACAGAAGATAATCATGGGGAGAAAGAGGATAAAATCAAATAAATATCAGTTAAATTCATATTCAACTAAATCTATTTACTTAGAGGAGGATGATCCCAAATCCAGTTGGTTGAATTTAGTTTTTAGTGAATCAAGTGGTTAAATAGATAGAGAGAAGATTAACGGATGAGATGAAGCAATTTTAGAATCTGACTGGATATATTTTAGTATTTGAATCATAACTTTCGCTACTGAAACTCAAATCTAATGATTCAAAATGATTCAGAAAGAAGACTTAAAGAGGTTACAACTCTTAAGTTGATCACTATCTCTAATTCTATTATTTGATAAGTTATATTTAGCAATTAATACGCCAATAAGCTGCAGATCAGAACTGTTATCCACATCAAATCAAGTTTAAAGATAAGGAGAGGATTTAAATTCAGAAATATCCAGCTTCCCCTATCTTCATACTCCTCTACCTCTACATTTCTCCTATAAATACCTACAATCTCAAAGGCAAATGGGAGAAATCATGCAGAGATAGACTTCAAGCCAATTTTTTTCTTCTTTTTAGTGTAGGTTTTTATTTTTCTTTTTATGTAATTTTCAGTTTTATTTATGTAATTCAGAGGAGATTAGAGTTTCATAGGAGAACGAGAGTGAATCTTGTACTGAGAGTGACACCAGTGTAAGTTGTCTTCTTTTCTCTTATTGTTATAAGATTGAATCTATAATTGTATTTGTAAGTTCTTTATTTTTTGTGTTCTTCTTCTTTCTTTCTATTTTTTTCTTTTTGGTATCAATTGCTATCCAAGTGAGTCTTATAGTATCGAAAGAGCCTTGCCTTTGCGAGTGCCACCGATAGCTCATGACGATAGATTTTTAGTCTCATTCTATATCATTTCATACTTATATCGTCTTGATGATGTAGTGTGGAAGAGATGGGAATCAACTCTTATGGACTATGCGCTGATTGCCTCTACTTCAAGGTAACATCATTGCCACAGATTCAAGGTAAGTATTGGGTCAAAGGAGGTAAGTAATTATTTTTAATTTTTTTCTTTTAGCTTTTAGTTTAGATCACCAACACCAATTCTTTTATCACCCTTTTCCAATTTCTTTGTATATATTTATTTCTATTTTCTCCACTTTCTCTATCTACTACTTTCTTCCTAACTTAACTTTAACTCTTTTTCATTTTCTTTTAAAGAATTAAAAGAAGAACTTTAACCATTCTTTGTAGCATAAAAGAGAACTTACTAAAATACTTTCATCGCTAGTCCCTCCTTGTGGATCACGACCCGCATAGCCACTTGTTATAGCGGTAGAATTGAGCACCTTGCATTCTTGTTATAAAAGTTCTGAAATTCTGTATTTTTGTGCAGGTTCTAACTCAATCAAATTTTAGCATCGTTGCGGGGGAGGGACGGTAAGTTATTTTTTTTTTAGATTTACATTTTTTTAACTTTCTTCTTTGTTCTTGGTGTACAGGTTTGACAACAAGAAATTTTTGCTGCAGTGGACATATAAGTGGCCCTAAACTCTGCTCAAGAAAGCAAAGCCCAGAAGTCCTCAGATTTGCTACATTCTTGTGATAATCTGAATAAACTACTGACCTGTATTTTCTGCAGGTTGGCTGAATTGCAAAGTTTAATATCTGTAGCTATTTATTTCCTTATTTGGCTCACTATATATACATTTCTAACAACAACAGTAAAAGATTGATTGTAAATGCTAAAAATGATTTAGACTTTGCATTTAGGCGCGTGTCTATTTCGTTACATTTTCTATTTACTGTTGAAGAGTGTTGGAGTCAAGGTATGTGTGCATAACATTTAGTATAAGGTTCATTCTTTTATGAAATATTGCTTGAGTGTTACTTTTTTCTATGTGCTTGTACATTGCACTAAATTGATTTAAGGGCTTGTCCTATTAACAAGAAAAGGTGGGGAAATCATTACCTTCCCTTAACCCACAAACAATTTCCTCACTCACTAACCCTACCGTAACTAAAACTAAGTAGACGTTGGCCCTAGGGACATCTCGGACTCAAATAGGAGACTGACTTAAGGGGGAAGTTGATTTGAATTTGACTCTTATCAGATCGGTGTCTAAGGTTGGGGATTGAGGGGCAAAATCCTAAAGACTGGTGGTTTGACATAATTAGGTCCATTGCTTTAAGCACAGATATCTTCCACCAATCTTGCCCGTACCAGGCCGATTAACTTGTGGTCAGATTCAGCAATATGCCCCCCGTGGACAGTCTAACCAGTTAGGAGTCGTCTAGGTCTAAAACTTACCCTAACTTAGGTTAGATTTTTTTTCTTTTTATTTGTTTGCTTATTTATTTGTGTTTGACATTTCCTGTGTGATATGACTTATAACAATAATTTTTTCAATTTTAATGGTAATTTATATTACATCCCGACCTCTTTTTCAGATATTACCAACCCGACATATCATAACTTTAAACAATCTAGTTTGCCGGATTGGTCTTATCCAAATCTATATAACCCATGCCCTCAATCTTATGACCATAATTTTCAAAATAATTTCAACTCTTCACAGAGTCAATGGAGATTCACCTCCCCCGAGTCCAATTTTCAACCAACTTGTCCTCCTTATCCACCTTGTCTACAATATTTTCAAGATTCATACTCAGTTCCACCAGTTCAAAATAAAAAATCATCAATCTCAGAAATGAGTATGCGTGAGTCCAAGCAACAATCACAAAATCTAACGGACTCACAATTTCACTAGAAATTTCAAAACAAAACTTCATCTTTTCATGTCCAATGGCAACAAAACGATGAACCAATCGACTATGAAAAGATGCTTGAAGTCATGACTCAGGCTCAAATCGCTCGTAATCATGACATAGATATAATGGTCCAATCTCTCCATTCTCACCGTTTGACCATTTCTGATGTTGCTAACCATTCTGTTAAAGCCGAAGAATCATGTTGTTTTAGAAAACAAGATTCCATTTCAGCACACCCATTTGAACTTGCCCAAACCCCAAATTTTGAAAATGAAATTGACATTTTGGCAAGTTATCCCTTTCCTGAAATTGAAATTGAGAATGAATATGATCCTGAACCTAAATCTGGTAATTCAATTCTACTTCCTGATTCAATAATGACTCCAATGTCTTCACCTGATTTCAATCTTTTCCCGTTGGATCCTGTGCCAATTCATCATGAAATTGAATCGCCAATCTTTTATAATCATCATATTGAACTTGATACTTTTGAAAGTCTCATTGATAAATTAGCAAGTTCTCATTTTTATGAAATTGAGCTCAATGAGAAATGTGACCTAGAGTCTTAAATTTGTAATCCATTCAAATTCCTGAATCAATATTGACTCTTATTTTGTCACCCACCTTGAGTAATATTTTAGAGTCAGTTTTGATTCCCACACCTGTCATTCTTGAACTTGAATTACCAATGTTAAGTCACATTCTGTTGTTGAAAAATGAATGTGGACTTGAGTTTTAACTTCTTGATTTGGACCCGCTTCCTGAACCAATCTCGACTCCTGAACCTTTACTTGACTTAAGTCACTTTTTCTGAGTCGGTATTAGTTCCCGTACTTTTTAAGTCCAAGTCAATCATTCCATCTTTTCACACTCCATTTTGGGACAAGAGTGTTGATAAAATTGACTCCGAAATTATTTGTGAAATTTAGAAATTAGATGGGATAAAATTCTTAATAAAAATCATTCATATATACATCATTTTAGTGGGTTATATTAAAGAGATTTCTGGTGGGTTCCTCCAAATTTCATGCAAATTAGATTGGGTCGATGTCGTGGATCAATCAGACCACCACCGGAACCACCACCTTAAGTTAATATTTTCCTTCCCTTTCTTCTTTTTCATGCATCTATGCATTAATTCATACATTGAGGATAATGCATGAGATAGGTGTGGGGGAGGGTTCTAACATAACTTAGGTTTTCCTTTTATTATTTTTTTAAAAAAATTAAACATTTTCTTTACTTTTAAAAACTTTTTGAAAATGGAAACAATATTTTGACATATTTTTTATAAGAAATTAAGTCAATTTTAAGGAATAGGAGAATCATAATTAAGATTTCTTATACTTAGTCAAAATAAGATTATTTGTTTGATTTCTAAGGTTAGGAAGAAAATTTGTGAAAGTAATTTAGTTTTGATCTTTACCTTGATAATATATGCATGCTTTATACACTTTCACACTTAGGGTTCAAAAACAACGATTCTTATGCCTTATTTAAAAAAGAAAAGAAAAGAAAAATATATATATCTTCTGATTAAGCTGGGTATTTGTGCCTCATAAAGCATAAGTATTCACGCCTAAAGGCAGTTCATATAATAAAATCCTTAGTTTTGTGGCCTTATTTGCTCGAGTTCTTAAGTCCTTGGGGTGTCTTCTCACCCGGTGCCCTAAAACTGTTTGGTGTGGGAGTCACCGATTAAAGGCTCGTTATATGGGCATATTAGAAAGCCTAATAGAACTAAGGAATATTACCACCAAAAATAAAATAAATAAATAAGGCATAAGAGTTAGAGTTAAAGAACCTTTAGTCAAAATTTCACGATCACGAAGGTGCATATGAGTTAGGGTAAAGTAATAGACTAGATGAGAAGTACAATTTGACTCTTTACTTTGATTGATAACAAATTTTTGAATAGAGACTGAGTCTAGGAACGAAAAATTTGGTTTCTTTAATAAATACTAACACTTTGTACTTCTCTATTCAAAAATAGGTTATCAATCAAAGTAAATCTATTTGTACTTTAACTAAAGAAACCTAAATAGATTACTGTTCAAAAATAAGAGTTAGTATTTTTGTAAGAATTAAGTAATTTTTGAATAGAGAAATACAATTAGTTAGTATTTTTTGTAAGAATTAAGTAATCTAATTTTGAAAAATACTTCAAATATTCTTCTCTTTCAAAATGTATTTTCAAAATACTAACACTTTATTTCTCTTTTTTTATGGATTTTGTGGGTGTAATCGACTGAAAACCCTCATGAGGCAAAAATCGTCCTCTAGGAGTAACCTAGATGTTTAACGGCATGTTGCACATACTCAATGCAATCGCGTGAGTTGCGAAAGTAGTCTAATAATTTCTTAGGTTTAAATTTTGATGTTTTGCTCGAGGATGAGCAAAAGATAGGTGTGGGGGTGTGATTGCACACATTTATTACATTATTCTTTATTACATTTTCACATTTATCATGTAATAAATCTGCTAAATTTCTTGTCTTAAATGTCTATTTTGCAGAAGATAATCATGGGGAGAAAGCGGATAAAATCAAATAAATATCAGTTAAATTCATATTTAACTAGATCTATTTGGTTAGAGGAGGATGATCTCAAATCTACTTGGTTAAATTCAATTTTTGGTGAATCAAGTGGTTAAAGATAAAGATCAACCGAGAATAACGTCAAATACATAGTCCAAATTTAAAATCCAAAGGGATAAATAGATAGAGAGAAGATTAACGGATGAGATGAAGCAATTTTGACTCAGATTCTGACTGGATACATTTTAATATTTGAATCATAACTTTCTCTACTGAAAATCAATCTGATGATTCAAAATGATCCAGAAAGGAGACTTAAAGGGATACAACTCTTAAGTTGATCACTATCTCTAATTTTATCATTTGATAAGTTAAATTTAGCAATCAACACGCTAATAAGCTGCAGATCAAAATTAAATATTTACATCAAATCAAGTTTGAAGATAAGGGAAGGATTCAAATTCAGAAATAACCAGCTTCCCCTATTTTCATACTCCTCTACCCTCTACATTTCTCCTATAAATACCTGCAATCTCAGAGGCAAACGAGAGCGATCATGCAGAGATAAACTTTAGGCCAATTATTCCTTCTTTTTAGTGTAGGTTTTTATTTTTCTTTTTATGTAATTTTCAGTATTATTTATGTAATTCAGAGGAGATCACAGGTTCATAGAAGAACGAGAGTGAAGCTTGAATGAGAGTGACACCGGTGTAAGTTGTCCTTCTTTTCTCTTATTGTTACAAGATTGAATCTATACTTGCATTTGTAAGTTCTTCTTTGTTTTTTGTGTTCTTCTTCTTCCTTTCTACTTTTCTTCTTTTTGATATCAATTGCTATCCAAGTGAGTCTTATAGCATCGAAAGAGCCTTGCCTTTGCGAGTGCCACCGATAGCTCATGACGATAGATTTTTAGTCTCATTTTATATCATTTCATACTTGTACCGTCTTGATGATGTAATGTGGAAAAGACGGGAAGCAACTCTTATGGGCTATGCGCTGATTGCCTCTACTTCATGGTAACATTATTGTCACAGATTCAAGGTAAGTATTGGGTCAAAGAAGGTAAGTAATTATTTTTAATTTCTTTCTTTTAACTTTTAGTTTAGATCACCAACACCATTTCTTTTATCACTCTTTTCCAATTTCTTTGTATATATTCATTTCTATTTTCTTCACCTTCTCTATCTATCACTTTCTATATAACTTGCATCCTTCTAAAAGGAATTGAGGTCGAATTTTCCCCACTCAAATACAACCCTCCGATATTTGAATACAAGATCTGTTCCATTGAAGTTAATTTATATTATTTCAAATATTTATAAACCAAAAATAAAGTGTTTTGAATTTTTTTTGCCCATGCATCAAGTACGGGAAAAACGGATAGCCTAAATAGTGAGTTGGTTAGTTTAGCGGTGTAGAACATTTGAAACCTAACAAAAATTGGTTTGTAGGAGCTTTTAAATGTTTAGATCATAATCAAATGGCTAGATCGAGAATTTGTTTGTCTGAAGATATAGATCTAACCAACTCACTACTTTCGGCTGTTTAATTTGCTCCGCTTGATGGATGGGGAAAAAAAATTCAAAACACTTGATTTTTGGTTTATAGTTACTTGAAATAATATAGATCAACTTCAATGGAGTAGATCTTGTATTTAAATGTCGGAGGGTTGTATTTGAGTTGAAAGGATTCGGGCTCAAATCCTTTTGAA
>JAVJIF010014900.1:72500-83071 GCA_038442645.1 Agave tequilana
ACATTACTACTGTTTGGTTGTTTTATGTTATTCATCCGATTCATATGCTTTTGTATGTGCTAACTGGCACACATACATCCACTTATGAATAAGATGAGTTATTATTTGGAAACTGATAAATCTGATGGCTCATATTTATAGTGGGTCCCATCTCAGCTAGGGACTATGCTCAGGAGTACAGGCTACTGCTTCCGGGGACTTATCATTACGCGCCCCACACGACACTTCAGATTCAGGCTACTGCTTCCGGGGACTTATCATTACGCGCCCCACACGACACTTCAGAAACCATTATAAATATGACATCAACCGGTGTCCATCAGTTTCCCCCACCCAGTGAAAGTTGAGTATTTTATTATGCATATTGTCCAAGATAATGTCCACAAGTGTATACAGTGTAATCATGATTATCCAACTACAGGAGTTAACAGGAGTATAATATCAGGAGTATAATATCAGGAGTCACCCTTTTTCAGGGGTTCAGGAGTACAGGAGCTCAGGAGATACAGGAGTACAGGAGATACAGGAGTACCAGATGTCTGGTCACATAATAATCATGAATATGCCAGGTAATACAGGTGCCAGGTGTCATGTATATCATGACAAGTATCGGTGTTATATATCAGGTGGCAAGTATAGCATGTCATATATCAGATGGCAAACATAGTATGTCAAATACCGGTGTAATACATCATGTGGCAAGCATAGCATGTCAAATAACGGTGTCATATATCATGTGGCAAGCATAGCATGTCAAATAACGGTGTCCGGTGTCATGTGTCAAATATAGCATGGCAAGTACTGGTCTCAAGTATCATATGACAAATATAGCATGGCAGGTACCAATATCCGGTGTCATATGTCAAATATAACATGGCAAGTACTAGTCTCAAGTATCATATATCAAATATAGCATGGCTAGTACCGGTGTCATATATCATGGGTCAAATATAGCAAGGCAAATACCGGTGTCAGGCACCATATGTCAAATGTAGCATGATGAGTACTGGTGTCATATATCGGGGTCAGGTATAGCATGACAAGTACAGGTATCGGGTATCACCTATCACATATAGCATGATAAGTACTAGAGTCATATATCGTGTATCAACTATAACATGGCAGGTACTAGTGGTCCGGTATCATGTACAAATATAGCATGGCAAACATCAGTGTAACATGTCAGTGTCGGTGATACACATATCAACTCCCATATCATATATAAAAGCAGGATAACAGTTGTTAGACATGGAACATGGAATACCAAAAGGACTGTTACTAGCATAATGATAAAATAAATGCATGTTAAAAGAACTGTACTCGCCTCAATACCGAAAAATCGCGAGAAATCTCGAAACACCGGAAATCCGAGCACAAACCAATCCATATATTAAAATATAATTATTATTAATTTTAGAGAGAGAAAGAGTTAGAGAGAGAAAGAGAGGTTTCTAGGGAGAGAAAATGTAGAGAGAGAAAGGGATATTCTAGAGAGAGAAAATCTAGAGAGATGGGAACCTAGAGAGAGTGATTTCTAGAGAGAGAAAGTGTAGTCTAGAGAGAGGAAGAGAGATTTCTAGGGAGGGAAAGGGATGAGAGAGAAAGAGAGGGAGAGAGAAAATCTGGAGAGAGAGAGAGAGAGGTTGCAGTGAGAGAGAGAGAGAATGGGAGAGAGAGAGGGAGAGAGAGAGAGAGAACAGAGAGGAGAGAGAGAGAGGGGAGAGAGAGAGAGAGAACAGAGAGGAGAGAGAGAGAGCAGGAGAGAGAGAAAGAGATCAGGAGGGGGCTGTTGCCCCCTCCCCCAACAGCCCACGGCCAGGCCCAGGGGCCTGGCCGCGGCCCTGCAGAGGCGGCGCCGGCGGCCACCAGAGGGCCGCCGGCCAGGGGTGGCCCCGCCGGCCACCCCAAGGGGAGAGAGGGGGGACAGGGGGCAGCAGCCCCCCCTTGCCCACGCCAGCCCAGGCCGCCGGCCTGGGCTGGTTCGGCCACTCCCTGGCTGCGGCCAGGGAGGCGCCAGGACACCTGCGCCGGCCGCCGTTGCCGGCGCAGGCCGGGGTGGCCTCCGGCCACCCCAAAGGGGAGAAGGGAGGGGGCTGCTGCCCCCCCAAGCCAGCGCACAGGGGGCCTCTCTGGCCCCCTGGCCGCGCCCAGGCCGCCGGCGTCGCGCCGGCGGCGGTCAGCTCTGCCACGGGCGCCGGAGGAGAGGAGGAGAGGGCGGTCGGGTCGGGCTCCAGCAGAACAGGGGAGGAAGAGGGAAAAAAAAAGAAAAAGGAAAAAGAAAGAAAAAAAGGAAATTGTTGATTAAAAGGATGGGGGAGAATAGGGTTATTTAAAAAAATGGGGATTGATGTGATGGGGGTGGGTGCTGATGTGATTGGGGGGAGTGGGATGTCAGTTTGACTTTGAAAAGGGAAAAGGGAAAAGAAATGGAGAAAGAGAGAGAAGAAATAATATTATTAAAATAGGGTAAAAATTCGACTGTTTCAGAATCGTTCCGAAAAATTCTCAAAAATAGAAAATAATATTTTAAGATTCTCGGTGAAATCGGATTCGAGAAATTCAATGTAGATTTCAAATTAAAAATCCTGAAATCTTCCGGCGGTACCGGTCGACACAAAAACCGGTGGATTTTCGATAAATTCTGAAAAATCTCGAAAAATGAATTTAGGTAGAAAATGAAATTCTAAGAAGTAAACTAAAAGCCGTTTTTGAAAATTCAATCGCATTTGAAAACTAAAAATCCTGGAATCAGTCAGCGATACCGACCGACACCAGTTTTGAAGATTTTGGAAATAATTCTGAAAATTCCAGAAAATCATGAAAAATCTAAAATGTTGGAAAACGATGTTTAAAACTAAATCGGTCAAATCAGATTAGCAGAAGGCCAAATCAAGCGAAGCACTAGGTTCGGGCCCCCGGTTCAAACTAGGGCTGACTCCGAGTCCACGAATCCAAATCCAACACAAAACGATCACACTAATAATCATAAAACAAAAACAAATACAAGATAAATCAAAGAAATATGCTAGAAAAATCAGAATACGTATCTACGTACGCATTCCAGGAACGGGGTGTTACAGTCTCCCAGCTGGCGGCTGAGGTACATTTTTCTATACACACAGGCACACACAGACAGAGAGAAATGTTTATCAGCCGCCTGCTAAGAGAGTCTCTCAGCTGGCAGTGACGTGGCGTAATATGTACCATAAAACTGGGTAATTTTTAAAGGGTTCCCGCTTTTAGAAATAATTAAAATTACTAAGAAACCCTGCTGTTTAGAATTGGAACTTTTTATTGGGATGAGGTTTATATTCTCTATTAATATTTTTCCCTCTCATTATTCTCTCTCTCTTTCAATCTTTTATTCCATGTAACAGATCTCTCTCGCCCTGTCATTTTTAATGTCGAGCCCCAATCATAATTCATATCCAGCCACTCCATCTCCCTGCCGCCCTACCCACTTTCTCTCCAATTGAATATGAATCAGGTCCTTCAAGTGCAACTTCATCAACGAACGAAACAAATGCGACTAGAGAGAGAAGTTTAAATTATGAACCAGAGATTATGTTTTTTCAGATTTATGTATTATTCTGTTGGCCCAAGGTTACAATCACCCGGTTTATAGTTTTAATGATAACAAAACATATGTGGTTATTTTATACTAATCAAGTTTAGAGTTTAAGTATATTTCAGGATTCTAAGGATTCAAGAAGTTTTCTTCCTCTAAAAGAAGGTGTTGAAAACTCACGAAGATTCAGGTACAGGATTAAAGCTCAAAACACTCGATGTCGCTAATGGAGAAACCCGGTTGAAGATCTTGTAGTCACCTAGATTCTTGTAAGATATTAGTTTGTTAAAGTGTAGGATATAGTTGTGATGCTCAAGAAGTTACACACACAAAATACACTATTTTGAAAAATACAAGTTTTAATAGTATTGACATTTTGCATGTTTCTTTTTGAAACATGTCTCATAATTTTTTCAAAACTTTATAACAAGTTTAGAACATGTATTTCATCACCTATACATTGCTACATTACCTATAAAACAATACAAAATATTTTGAAAATATTTGAAACTCAAAAATTTTCATAAAAAATTGTTTAAGGCCAAGTCGGTCGACCGATGCCTACGGCAGGCCAAAATGGTCGACCGCACGGTCGACCGGGCCTTTGACCAAGGGGCGTGCACGTTTTTGCACGTTGTCGTTCGACCGACCGGTCGACCGCTAACCCTTGCAATCGACCGATCGGTCGACCGACTGAGAGAGCCCAACTCTCAGTTTGGGCCGGTCGACCGACCTTTTGTTTTTCCTTTTGAACTGCAGGGATGGTCGATCAGAGCCAACGGCTCTTTTCTGGATGGTCGACCGCCAGCCTGCCAAGTGTACATAACGACTAGTTTTTGGATCTGTTTTGTTTTTAGTGGACTCCAACAGGCATTTTTTGTTTTCAAGTATCTAAACACACCATAAATGACCTGGTATGATTAATAAATGATATTTATTCAATGCATAAATATATGGGTCATTGGTTTTGATTTTTAGATAACAAGATAACACAAGTTTACAAGTTTTCAAGTTTGTTTCAAAAGAGAGAAGTTTTTCTAGCTTCCAATCTTCAAGTTCTTTCTTTCCAAAGTTATTTTCAGTTGGTTTTTAAAGCTCTTAAAATCTTTCTAATTGATTTTTCTCTCTCACTCACATCTTGAGCTACACTTCATATTCTACTCTATAGGAAGTTATAAGAGAGAGTATTTGTGATCTTGTTGGATCACCAAGTACTTTGTAACCTCAATTGGCTTTGTGTTACTTCTTGTGTAGAGGGTTGAGTTGGTGAAGTTGTGTACTCCGGTCTTATATAGACCAAATTGTAATTCCTTTGTGTAAGATTCTTTTGTGAAAGATCACTTAGAGGATAGTGAAATTCTTCATAGTGTAAAGACGGGATGTAGAGCGGTGGCTCAAACCTCAAAACAAATCCTTTATGTTTGTTCATGTTTGTGTCTTGCTCTCTATTGCTCTTTTACTTTTCATACTTGTGTGGTTGTTCATCTTGTTTAATATCATTGCTTGTATTTCATCCATCACTTTCATTATCGGTCTATACTCATCTCAACAAGGAGGCAATTGAGCACCTCAACTCATAATTCTAAAGCAATAAAAGAGGAGAAGTTCTAGAGCCCTTCATGGAAAATTCGACTTCAATCCTTATTTTGAGTGACTGTTTGCATTATTCATTATAAGTAGTTTTTAAATTGCATTTGATTAGCGAAACACATGTTGGCCCGAAGGCCTTCCTCTCTAGTTTTGATGATGATTAACTCATGTAGTTATGTTTACTAATAATCTTGTGATTTTAGTTTCAGATCATTAAGCAAGATATTAGTTGGTGATTGCTTCAACAAGAGGTGTTTAGAAGCTTTCACATGGTGATTCCAGTGCCCGAGCATCAAGATCATACCTTTGCACTCGGTGGATCACGGAGTTTGGACCGAGTCGACTTGAAGATGAAGATCGTCAAGAAGACTTAGGTATCCATAGTTTAGTGTGTTTAGATCCATTTGTAAAACTTAGAATAGTTGATATGCTTAAGTGCACAACACACACGTTTTATGGTTTTTCGGTTTTAGTTTAACCTATATTTGTTTTCATGAATAGATTGATCAAAACAAGTTTAATTGGTTTATGTATAGTAGTTTCATTCTATACATGCATGCTTACTTTTAAACAAACTTATTTTGACTTTCCTATTCATGTGTTGAAAAATACAAGTTTGATAAAATACAAGTTTTGGTTAAAACACAAAATGGTTTCATATGCTTGATATTTGAGTTAAATGTTTATCATAAGTTTATATATCAATGCAAAATGATAAAACTATTTTTGGGGATTTTTAGAAGTTTTTATAAGATTTTTAGAAATATTTTAACCCCGGTTTCTGACCCAGAACTGGCTGACAGGCCAGGTCGGTCGACCGCCGGTCGACCGCACCAAGGGCCGGTCGACCGTGCGATCGACCGACGTGCACAGAGCTGTGCACGTCTGGCAGCACAGTGGGCCGGTCGACCGACCGGTCGACCAGACCAGAGAGCTTTGCTCTCTGTATCTGGGCGGTCGACCGGGATTGCCCAACGTCATATTTATGACCGTTGCCGGTCGACCGCCAGCCTGTTAGGCTGTCAGATCAGCCTAACGGCTAGTTTTCTGTTTGGGCTATAATACCCTATTTCTTGAGGGTTTTAACTAAGATTTTTAAGAGCAAAAATTTCCCTATTCTCTGGTTTATAAAACAAGTTTCAAAAGTGTTTAGAGAGCCAAAAGATCTATCTTTATATTGTTTTAGGTTTTTGGAAAAATCAAAGAAAAGAGTATTTTGGGAGATTTGTCTTGGCTTTCATTTTCTATCTTTACAAGAGTTTTCCCAAGTATTTTTCTTTGAGTTTTTGTTTTCCAAACACCTAGTTTTTCACACTTGAGCTTATCATCTATCCTATTCTATTAGGATCTTGTTTTGTGGAAAAGTGGAAAGAGAGATTGTTTGTGGTTGAAAGAAACCACTTGTTGTAAACACCCTTACTTTGCTGTATCCCTCTTTGGTAGAGGTTGATCGGGTGATTGGTTTGCTCCCTTTTGGTAGAGGTAGAGATTGTGGTTTGCTCCCTCTAGTGAGAGGTGGAGTTTGGTTTGTAAACCCTCTTCGGTAGAGATGTTGGTTGTTGTTTGGCTACGGCCTACCCCTCGGTTGTGAGGTGGTGTTTGAGAGAGGAGTTCGGTACTCCCTTGTTGTAACAAATCCTCCTCGGTGGAGGTTCCCTCGGTGGGAGATAGTGGATTGGAAATCTTCACGGTGGTGAAGGCGGGGATGTAGAGCTAGGGGCTCGAACCTCGAAACATATCTTGTTGTTAGCGTTTGATCCATTGTCTCCTAACCTCTCTCTCTCTCTCTTTTATTTGTGTAAAGCATCATTCTTCATTCATATTATTCATATTGCTTGTGTTGCCTTGCATTATTTCATATTGTTCATTCTTATATGCTTGGCTTGCTTGTGTGTGTGCCTCACTTTACTTAACCACAAGAGCTTCATATAGCACCTCAACCCTTATCTAGGGGAATCAAGAGGAGTTAGTCCAGAGCCCTTCACGGGGAATTCGGTCTACACTTGTTGGTTGTATTAAGTGTGTTGCAAAATAGTTTTTAGCTTCCGCATTTAGCGCATTTAGTTTCTAGATTAGCATTTACATCTATTCCCCCCTCTAGGTGTTTTTCAACACATATTCACCCCCTCTAGGTGTATTTCAATTGGTATCAGAGCATTGATTTCTAGATTTTGGCTTAACATCCTTAGAGAGATCCTAATTGCTAATCACTTCTTTCACAATTTTTTTTCATCCACTTTAGCAAAAATGATCGAAGGTATTAAGACCCCTCCCAAGTTTGATGGCCTTAACTTTCCCATATGGAAGGTTAAGATGACCGTATTTTTGCAATCTTTAGGAAGCCGGGTTGCAAAAGCGGTGATTAAACTTTTAGTGTATACATTGGTGATGAAGACACTTGGTTCGATATTACTACTAAGGAGTTTGATGCAAATATAAGGCCACAATGCCTTACTTTAAGCTTTGAACGATGACGATATAGCTATAGTCATCCATTGCAAATCTGCCACAAGATTTGGTCACACCTAATGGTCACACACAAAGGGAACGTCATAAGTCAAGAAAGAAAAAATTGATCTCTCGCGTTCCCAATATGAAAATTTCACCATGCATGAAAATGACATCATTGATGACATGGTAACAAGATTTACTAAAATAACTAATGGTCTTACTTCTTTAGGTGATGCCATTGATAATGATTAAAAAGTAAGGAAGGTCATACGTACACTTTCACCCTCTTGGGAAGTCAAGGCTACTACATTGAAGGAGTTAAATGACAAAGAAGAGATGGAGCTCATCGGTCTTATTGGCAATCTTAAGACCCATGAAATGGAGAGAAAGACAAGGGAAGAGATGGCACCACAAAAGAAAAAGATGTCCGCCTTCAAATCCACTCCCACCATCTCCAACGATTATGATGAAGAAGAGGATGACGAAGAACTCTCCCTCCTAATGAAAAATGTAAAGAGGATATACAACAAGCCCAAGTTTAACAATAGAAGAAGATGGCAAGGGAAAGAAGACAAGAAGATCATATGCTCATCTTCAATTATCGGAAGCCAGGACACATGATTGTGGATTGTCCGAAAACCAAAAGCAAACCATCAACCTCCAAGAAGCCCTATAAAATGAAGGCTCTCAAAGTTACTTGGGACTCGGAGAGTGAAATCGATGAAGAAGTGAATTCGGCACATGTGTGTTTCATGGCTAATAATAACACACCTAAGGTAACATTCAAACTTTAACTTGATGATAGTGAATTAATAATGGATGAATTAGGTGAGGCTTTTGAAGAGTTGTCTAATAACTATAATTTTCTTTAAAAGAAGTATTTAAAAATGAAAAATGAAAAATGAAACTCTTCAAAATAAAATTGTTATACTTTCAAAAGAAAAAGATGATTTATCTTCCTCACTCATATCACACACAAAAATTTTGATGCATAAAATTTCATGTAAAGTAAAATTTTCATTAATTGATAAAAATGAGATTTCTATTTTAAAAGATAAAATTAACTCTTTAGGAGATGTGTTAAAAGAATGTGAGTTTGATAAAGTTACATTGGAGGCAATGTTTTCAAACAAACATACTCCAAAGAAACATGTTCATCCTATACATGCTCATCATACTACTCATACTCACACTCTTAAATCACAATATTTATACACATCATGCTAGACATATCCCACAAACACATCATGCTTTTATATATGGTAAAGTTTATTCATGCACTTAATATGGTCGAAGGGTCACTTAGCCAAGTTTTGTTTTGATAGGATGAATGCTTCTAATGATCATATTTAGGTTCAAAAGCTAACACTATAGGACCCAAGAAAATTTAAGTACCAGAATCAATCAATTCTTTACTTGATGTAGGTATACACCAAGACTCCAAGACGTAAGGAGTGGTGGTATCTTATGGCGATTGCTCAAGGCATGTGACTTGGGATATGAATAATTTTGTAACGCTAACAAGGTATCATGAAGGTGGCAACGTCACCTTCGGAGATGATTCCAAGTACAAATTATCGGTATAGGTAACATACAAATTGGCTTATCTCTTTTATTAAAAAATATTGTTTTAGTTGATGGTCTCAAGTATAATCTCTTGAGTATTAGTCAACTATGTGATAGAGGTTTTAAAGTAATTTTTGATGATTTGTCTTGCAATGTTTTAGCTAGAAAATCTAATGAATGCGTTCTTTTCTATTTTCGTGAAAGTAATGTTTACATGATAGATATGTCAAATTTACAATACAATATTACATGTTTAAATGCTTTCAATAAAGATTATTGGTTATGGCATAGGATACTAGGTCATATTTCGTTTGACCATCTATCTAGATTTAACACTAAAGAAGTAGTGAAAGGTATTCCTTATTTGAAATTTAAAAAGGTCCGCATTTGTGATGCGTGCCAACTTGGGAAAAAACCAAGTCCTCTTTCAAAACAATCAAGAATATCATGACATCAAGACCTTTAGAGTTAATTCATATTGGTCCAACAAAAATCAAAAGTCTAAATGGAAATCATTTTATTTTTGTTTTTGTTGATGACTTTTCTTGTTTTACATGGGTTTTCTTTTTAGAACACAAAGATCAAGTTTTTTCTCTCACTTCATGTGTTTAGAAAAAGAGTTGAAAAAGAAAAAGTTTTTTGATTTTACGCATAGAAGTGATAGAGATGGTGAATTCATTAACCATTCATTTATTACTTATTATGAAGAAAATGAAATCAAATATGAACTATCTTGTCCTAAAACTCCATAACAAAATGGAGTCATTGAAAGAAAGAATCGTACTCTTCAAGAAATGGCTAGGACAATGATAAATGAATACGGATTCCCTTAATATTTATGGACCGAGACCGTAAACACATCATGTTACATCTCAAATAGAATTTATTTTTATAAATACTTTCAAAACTTCTTTTGGAATTTCTATTTGAGAAAACCTAATATTTCTTATTTTAAAGTTTTTGGTTGTAATGCTTTGTTTTAAATACTAAAGATAATTTAGGAAAATTTGATACCAAATCCTATGAAGCCATATTTGTTGGATATTCAAATGCTAGTAAGCGTATAGAGTCTTCAATAGATCTACTTTGATTATTGAAGAATCTATACATGTTAAGTTTGTCTAATACTTTTGTGAAGAATGTTGTAAAGATTGATTTCTTAGGTGAAGACATGGAGAGAATAACCTTAAAGGACTCGCCTATACAATAAGAAAAGCCAAAGATAGATGAACAAGATGAAGTTCAAGAGGTTGAAAGTGGAGTCAAACTCAACCACTTTCAAAGGATTGGAGATATTCTTCAAATCATCGCACAGACCTCATCATAGGTGATGTATCAAGGGGGTAACTACTCGATCCAAACTCCATGATTTATGTGACCATTTTGCTTTATTTCA